>JARJCX010000580.1:0-42122 GCA_029282285.1 Mycena rebaudengoi
GCATCGAAATATGCTGTAAAACTGGAGGACCCCGTGAGTGGGATACATAATTGCAAACCGTTGTCAAACTGGCGAAGGTATAGTTACAGGCATCTGCCGTTGGGAATCATTTCTACGAGCCACTTATCTTCAAAGATGAGGAGTTCGGAGGCGGGGGCGGCGAGTTGTCTGCCAAGAATAGCATCAACGACCTCCCGGAATTCTCCTAATGTCGCCTAATTTCATTCACTGGGTGAAGGCGATCGTAAGAAGGGTGTGGTCGGAGCCATGGTTGCCATGAAAGTGTTGAAGAAAAAGCGTCTAGTCAGGCTTTGTCTAGCGTGCACTTGACAAAAAGGTAAAGGCGGTATGGGTGCATGCTGAACCGCTGCATGCCTCAGGACAGTACTACTGTCCTCAAGCGCCAACGCGTCTATAAAAACAGTCAGATTGTTTCCAAGCTAGAAATATTTTTTGCGCACTGGCAGCACTTGCTGACATGTCAACCTTGAGCGCAAGAGGTGGTATAGGATCGAGACTACCTCTCTGCTCCTAGAATCGACTCCATACGTATTCCTAATGATCTGTAAAGAAGAAAAAAAGCAGAAAGAAATACAGACTGGACATGCCAACCTCGTACCAATTTTTCGGTCGTTAGTGAGGTGGAAACGTCCTATAGCAGCTGTGAAAAAGGCTTCATCTCAGTACCGTCCACTGGGGATTTGTCTCAGGGGCTCACAATAGCGTCCGCTGTGGGACTGATTAGGAGGGGACGCAAGAAGGACACCCTGATTCCTCTACCAGTCTCTCATACAACCTAGGATTGCGGTGAGCACTGGTATGAACAGCTAATCCTTGCACTCACAGAAATCGGCCACCCTGTGTAATGCCATGGGGTCGGTCGCTCTGTATGATGGACCTACATACCTCTACCAACATATTCGTATTCCGCTGCCTCGACCGTATCAAATTGTATCATCGCAAGTCCGTGGGTTGCATGAGCAGCGGCAAAATTATATTGAAGGTATAGATGAAGCGGTCCTGATGACAGTAATGGCGAGTGTGTATCGAAGCAAAGAGACACAGGTGAAGGGTACGACACAATTGAAACGTCCGCATGAGAGCACGGCGTTCGCGAGCCACCGACTCGGAGCCGTTGTAAACAAGAGCACTGAGCCGAGTCTCGTAAACCCCTTATAATGACGGGATGAAGCACCCCGCGGTCAAGGCGAGACGGGTGAGAAAATCGGTGGACGCTATTACTTACTCGGGTGTGGCATTGTATGTGGAGGACTCAGCGGAGAGATGGCACGGCAGGCGCCGCTTTTATGCGAGTACATACTTATTATTATAGAGAACAAATCTTCAAATTGAAAAGTTTACGTTACGACCTCGTCTCCTAGTCAGACTAAATGAGCAGAGTCGTTTTCTAAATGAAAAAATAAAAGACGAAAAAAGAGCTACAGAGCTTTCCGTCTCCAAGGCCGTTGTAGTGTCTTTCTCTGGCTGTCTCTTCAACTGCTTCCTTGGCCCAGTTGGTTAAGGCGTGCCGACTGTTACTCGTAGATCACGTGGCTTTGTCACGTGGTTCCGATCCACATCGGGACCATCGAGAGTTCAAGTCTCTCAGGAGCAGAATATTTATTTTATTTTATTTATCGTTCTCAATATTCTTTCTTTCCATCCTCCCGAGGTCCAGGAATACTTTCCAGATTTTTTTCCTTTTTTTGGGGGGAGTTTTTGAGTGGTTTGAGATCAGCGTGACATCTGGACGATCTGAAACCCAAATCGGGAAAGACCCCGTGACGCACCGTAAGCTCTGGAAATCGAATAATTTCCTACAGACTTATCGCCTTTCATTTGGACGACATAGTGATCACCATGGCTGCACGTTCACCTCGCCCACTGTTTTTTCTTTTCCGGATCCTTATACGCCGCCGGGTTGTTCGAAACTCCTCAATTTAGTGCTCTCGTCTTAGGTTTAGGATCGGAACCGGCGCCCTGGACGCTGATTCGCGGCTCGATCATGCGCAGGGCGTGTATATGCACTTGTGGATGTGCTTGTGGCACAGTCGTGGTATGGCCTTGAGGTCGAGTCCTGCTGCCCAAGAGTCGAAGTCGCGGGTTGCGCTACTCGAAAAGGCGGCGGAAAGCTGGGCTCTGCAGCGCTCTATGATAAGCGGGAGCACCATCAGGTCAACGACGGTTAGTATGTCTCTACCTGGGAACCTGATGATTCCTTGCGGGCGCGTAGAGAAGCGGATGGCGTACTTTTTTATGCCCTCCGCCATTCCTCGCCACTCGTTTTCTCCACAGCCTGCGCAGCCTTTTCGAGAATGGTTTGGACGCCGTCAAGGTCGCTTTGAGACACCCCTCCGTCCTGCGCCAGCCACAAACAAGTACCGCATCCCACCTGTACTTCCATCGGAGATTCCCTCGATTCCGCATGCGCATTGCACACCCTCTCCCGACACACAAATCAAAGCCAGCGCATCTGTCGCCTGTTTTAATCGCTTGAGCAGGTTCTGCTCCTTTAGCGATGCGGTTGGGTAACTGGGGGCTTGAATGCGGGAAGATACGCCGAAGTCTTCACAACACCTGCTCTATTCATCAAGTAGAGGTGTGGCTGCCTTTCTCGTCGTCGCCATCCGTGGGTGGTGGGTAATACGCGCATCTTGAAGATCTTTCAAATAGGGGCCAGTGACTTCCTTCTTGCCAGCTCTCAAGACATGTCCATTCTTGGGTCAACGCGGCCACCGGCGCCTCGCCTCATTCTTCAGCTCATTCTCGCGAGTTGAGTCGACGTCGACGTCGTCCTAGACTCATTTTGTTTCCCAGACAGTTTGGTGGGTCTCGTAATTATTGACAGCCACGCTATCGCAACTGATTCCAGGTTAACTGCGGACCACGTCTCTGCTCGCTGTGGAGTAATTCTGCCATTATCCTACTTCCGGCTCAGGGTCAAACACTGTTACTATCTAGCTATGCTAAGACCTCTATAGTCTCTGTCCAAGTCGAAAACACAATGATTCCTTTAAAGAAACTGCACGCGACGATGAACACCAGCCCACGCCACGCCCCTAAGTAATCTCAAGTGTTCTATATTTTCCACTCTCTGTTGCTCGAAGTTCAAACGTTGAACGCCACTCAAGTATTGGATTGTTAGAGAGAGCAAGCTGTGGTCGCCAGCTGCTATCTTCTTTCCTTCACGCCCCGGCAGTATTTTCAGTTGCCCGCCTCTTCAAATCCAACTCCGCAGCTATCCAATCTCGACCTACGAACCAAACCATCAAGTCTCAAGTTCAAGCCTTGAGTGTGCTTCAAGCGACATCGAGAGGACTCAATTCAAGGGCTTGCCGTCAACTTAAGCTGCAGTCATATGTGCTGCGTTTTATTCATCATGTATCTCAGGCCACACTCGACAATGCAAACCGCGAACTGTGCCCAGTCAATCTCCGAAAACGGCACCTGGGCCGAGACGGCGAACTACTGGTGCTTTGACACCATCTCCTCGCTCCTGATTGCCACTGGTTTGCATCGAGGACTTCCACATGTACGTTACCGGCCCGACCTTGCTCTTCAACTACGACCACAGACCAAACCAGTTCTCGATTCTACGTGGCGTGTTTGACCAGCTGCAGTATGCGCTGTACCAGTATGAACAGTACGACGCCACGGAGTCGTGGAGCATGTTCTGGCACGACCCGACGGTCTCGGCATGGAATGGCAAGCCCCTCAACCACTTTTTTGACAACGGCGTGGGCGTCGATGCGCAGCTCCTAGACAGACAACAGCGCGCTGTACGTCGCGGTCAAGGCAGGCATGAACCAGGGCCACCAGACGCACCATGCCTTGGACGCGGGTGGGTTTATTCACTCTCGGTGTCGGCACTTTCGCTGATAAAGCAGCACCAGGAGACTTTGTTTGGAGAGGAATTCACTCAGAATAACGGGCAAGCACATCATCTTTCATATGATGTTTTCGATACATTCACAACCTTTTTCATACGTTCCCCTCCTACCCTCCTCCTCCTCCGGCACTTTCCTGCCCTGTCATGTCGCTTCGACTTCACGTTCGCATCAACATGGCTTTTTTCGAAAGAAGATGCCATTGCCGACACCGCTTCTCACTTTGCGTACAGACACATGTTTCAACTCGCACCGTATCTCAATCAACACCCTTCGCCTAAACGACTCCGTCTCGTGCCCGCTGCTTCTCCCACATGCGCGCGCGCACCGCGTCCGCTCCATATCACGTTCGGGATGGACCGTCGACCACAACATGCAGCTGCACAACAAGCATCACGTCCGCTACGCGCCGAGGCACAACCATTCAGTCCGCACTGTCCCGTTCCTCGGTCTACCCACCGCATCATTCTATTGACTTCAACACCTCCGTTCTACGACCATCCACCCTCCTCCTGCCTGCGGGCCACCGTGCACTCATTCTCCCCTTCGTCTCACTCCACTACTTCACAACTCCGTCCCCATCACACATCTCACAACCTCCACCTTTCCATCATGCATTCCAAACTACTACACAAACAGCTTCCAACCATCTGGCTCTCTTCTCGACTCTCCCTCACTGTTGGCTTGAGTCTGATCCATCTGGACAGACCCGAGAATTAGGACCCAAAAATACCCCAAATTCACTCAGCCTGCCTTTTTCTTCATCTGAACCGTTCGCTCTTACCTTTTTTCTCTCTCACACATTGCCAGGAGGTGATGTATGTGCATGTGACACTTTGGCCGAGTGGTTAAGGCGACGCCCTGCTATAATCTGCATGTTAGGCGTTGGATTTATCCGCGTGTGTTCGAATCGCACAGGTGTCGGTTTTTGCCCTTTTTGCCTCTGCTTCGCCGCGGCGTACCTTTTTCCCCATGCGATAAGGCTTGAACCCAATCCGTCATGGCGGCAAAGACGCCGCCTACTGTCCGCGCCCCTCCCAATGCCAACTATGTGCTCGTTTGTCACGGCGGGGCGGGTACCATGTCGAGGGCCGGATCGACCCCCGAGCAACAGGCAGCGTACAAGGCCGGGATTCGCGCCGCTCTAAAGGCTGGATACAAGATCCTCAGCGAGGGCGGCGAAGCCATGGATGCGGTGACTGCCGCAGTCTCGTCGATGGAAGGTGCGCATACACCAAGCGATGTTAACGTGGATTCACCACGGTAGCAGACTGTCCTCTATTCAACTCTGGTACATGCATACTGATAATGGTGCACACACAACGACCTAACATACCCCAGGAAAGGGCGCCGTGTTCAATGTGGATGGCAAGGTTAGTGCTAGAATACATCCCTTCCATCTCAGTCTCAATCCACATGCGCAGAATGAACTAGAGACTTCCCTGATGCTCTCCAAACCTCCCGCCTCGCACCCAGAGATCCCGTCGTCGCGGCGCGGCGTCGGCCTAGCGCTCCTCACGCACGTTCGCAACCCCAGCGCTCTCGCGCGCGCGCTCTACCTCGCGCCGGCTCTCCTCCCGCACGCGTTCCTCTCTGGCGCCTCCGCAGAAACGCTCGCCGGCGCCCTCGGCCAAGAGCTCGTCGATGAGTCGTACTTTTACACCAAAAAGCGCTGGCAGGAGCACCGCCGTGGGCTGGGGCTGCCTGATGCACCGTACCCGTACCCAGACGAAGAAACTGACATCGAGAAGATGTTCCCCTCGCTCGACATGCATCCAACGGGCACGGTCGGTGCCGTGGCGCTCGATATCCGCGGCTGCATTGCGACGCTCACGTCGACCGGTGGGCGCACGAACAAACTTGTCGGGCGCGTCGGGGATACTCCCCACATGGGCTCGGGATTCTGGGCAGAGGAATGGGAGGCCACGAGCTGGGTGAAGAAGGCATGGGGGAAAATATGGGGAGTGCCCACATGCCATGCGCTGGGTGTTTCTGGAACCGGAGATGGAGACGTATATTTTCTTTCAGCTTGAGATTGAGAGCCCCCCTGCTGACAGCAGCCCACAGTATTTTATCAGATGCGCGACGGGCGTGACGATCGCTCATCGTGTCAAATATCTTGGAGAGTCCCTGCAAAAGGCCACAGAATATGCTGTCGAGGAGCTGCGTCAGTACGGCGGCATTGGCGGGGTCATCGCTCTCGATAACGCCGGAAATGGTACGCATTGCGCCCTGTCAATAATACGCTCGACACCGATTTTCCACAGTCTCGATGCCATTGAACTGCGAGGGCATGTACCGCGGAGTCATCAGAGAGGACGGTGTTCCCCTCACCGCCATCTTCGCGGACGATATCCTCGATTAAGTAGAATTACATACATTGGATTCTGTACAGTTTACTACAATGTGACCTTGTGCATGGCGTTCTTGAGTCGGTGCCGGAGGGGACTCTCGTCGCGCGGAGACTTTTTCAGCTCGCTGTCCGATACCGACGTTGGGCTCGACGGCACTGGCGAGACCGTGCGAGGGATTTCGACCTCCCCCTCTGCGACAGGTTCAACTGTTTCGGTGACGATGGCGACGCGTGTCCATCGCCGGAAACGAGTATACTGAGCAAATATGTGAGCTTAGACGCGCCACATGCAGCAAACACCGACCTTGCCCATTCCGCCCTTGGCGCTCTGCTTCTCCCATTTATTGTCGCCATAAACCCAGCCGTCTTCATCCGTAACGAGGTCTTCCTCCTCTTCCTCGGAATCCCCAGCCACCTTGTCGCCGTCGGCGTCGTCTGGGGGAGGGGCGCCCCCCGACTCGCGCATCTTCGCAGCCGCCTTCATGAGCAGTCCCTGATTCTCCTCCTTTTCGCTGGGCAAGGGCTTCTCGACGCGCGTCAAGCCCGCGGAGCCCTCCTTGCGCACTATCACGCGCCACTCGTCCTCCTCCCAGGACCACTTTGCGCAGCGCTTCACACGGCCCTTGCCGTCCTGACTTTGCATGTACAGGGCAGTGTCGTCTGGAAGGATAAACGCGTTCGGCGGGGCAACAGCGTTCTGTGCCTGCGAGCACCATGAAGGCCGCTCTGCGGGGAGAAGGGCAGCCGTCCAGTCGAGCCCCATCCACCACCGCTGGTTCTCGTAGACGGTAAACAAGAAGCGCAGGGATTTTGTCGGGGTGGAAGAGGCGGCGACTGCGGCGGCCGAGAGAGCCGATTGAGATGCATGTGGCAGGGGCTGGCCTGTGAGGAAGGCGCAGGCATGGTAGACTGCCCAGCGGAACCAGGCGCTTCGCCAGAGCGAACTGCGAATAGCCTTGGTCCATGGAGCGCGCCAGGACAACAATACGGTGCCCGTCACTGCGACCAGCACGCGGAGACGCACAATATGGGTTAGAATCAGATAGGGCACATAGATGATGAGCGATGCGCGCAAGAGGACTTTTGGAGAGGCGAGAGTGGTGGGAAATGCGGGGAAAGTTGGAATGAGGGCCTCGATGGTAGTCAAGTCTGCGATTGCAAGCTCTAGTGCTTTCTCCGATGCCAGTGGAGGCTTGGAGCGAGGGCGACCAAGGAAAAGTAAGATCGTAGCTACCGACGCGAAGGGGAAGAAATAGCGGACGGTGGGCTCTGCGAGCAGGACTGCTGCCCACCAGACGGCAATGAGCAGCCAGGCATCGTATACACTTGTCCAGGCGGGGATTTCAAGGAGCCTGCGCACTACGTGGATCGCAGGCGCAAGTGCGACGAGCAACGCGGTGACTGGCAGTGGAAGAGGCATCAAAGCACGTAAACTCGACCTCACTCTTGCCTCACTTTCCATCTAAACTCTCATACACGTCTTTGAACACGTATCTGCATCGATGTTTCATTCATCGACGTTTAGGTTAAATTTCCCGAGTCCTCAAAGATATTCGCTGTGGTTGCAAGTTGCATGTGATACTCCGCCAGAGCTGGTTCGCACTGGGGACAGAAACGCTAATCCGCACGGGGCCGTTTGCTTACTTCCTCAGCATCGGAGTCTATTTCCGCCGCGCCTCGTTTATTGCTCGATTCAAGCGTAGTCGTCAAGCTCGTCAACGAGGTTGTCCGAGTCACCTCGGCGCCGCCAAATTGGGCATCCAGCTCAGGATAATCCTTCAAGAGCGCCTTCCGCACTTCACGCACCCATGCCTCGGCGAGTAGTGGAGGAACCTGCCAGCGGAGTAATTAAAAGCAGGGATGGGTACAATTGTGGGCACTTACCGCGTTCCCGACTTGTTTGTATTGGTCTTTAAGTTCTCCTGAAAGTTCCCAGCTGTCTAACTCGTAGAGGTGAGTGTCAAAACCCAGATAAAAATGCGGTACACGCCTGGCAGTGACTGTATTCGACACAGTTCACGAACTGTGAGTAAACGATGCCCGTCTGTGAGAGTACCGTGAAGCTCAAGGTCGAAGAAATGCAACAATATTACACACCAGGATGCACACATCTCCATCGATTGCCGGGACTTGTGCGTACCGTGCTAGACAGATCGTCCCATTCCGCCTTTGGGTATGTTTTCGCCTCGAAACGACGGTAACCAGTTGCATGGTTGTGGATTTCAATTACCGACCCTGTGGGCGTCTTTTTGACATATTCTGGGTCGCCTTGGTCGTTGTCGTGGCGTGGATTGTCCTGGTTGAGATCCCAGATGGTACTACGGAGGTCCACCAGGGCCTGTAGGTGTTCTGGGGGATTCCACATATGCGTTGGGGCAGGAAAATCGGGCAAAGTGTTACCCAATCGTGCAGCATATAAAATCACCTGTCGACGTGTCTGAGGAACACCGAAATTCGATGCGCATTGAACGCGCCAGCTAACAGCGTATCCTTGCGCCAGAAAGCCAAGGTTCAGTTTGCACAAATGGGGACGGTTAGCGTGGTTCGTTAGTCTACAAATACGGACTTCATCAACTGACAGTTTCCATTCGCAGATACGCACGCACCCAGGAACGTTCTCAAGAACCACCAAAGTTGGTTGAAGTGAGTGGACAATTTCGATAACACAGCCGAGGACTTCTCGATTGTCTTCGTCGTTTTTCCCCCCGGAATTCGCGGTGCTGAAGCCCTGACAGGGTGGAGAGAACAACGCAACGTGCGTTTCGGGCAGCAATATTGTCCCATTTCCCTTTTCACGAATCAGGTCCCTGACATCTATCTGGTGCTTTTTCCCAGCCCGATTGTTGAGCTGTTGTCTCGTTGGATACAATGAAACCATAAAGGTAGTAACACGAACCTTCCAACTTGAAGTGGCATTGTGATCCTTGTCGACACCCAGTGCAATGTGGAATCCAGCGCGATGGAAGCCCTCTGAAAATCCGCCAGCTCCGCAAAAGAAGTCCCCAACGTTTAAGGGATTAGGCAGTGGGCGTTTTGCGGGAATATCATGAGTTGAGTGGTACAATCGATTGAATTGCTCGCCCTGACCACCAGTCATTGGGGTATAAACCCAGGAACATTCAATTGCGTAAGCAAGACCTTTATCCGGAGAGCCTGCCCTGAATATTGGGCCTGCGTGTTGCAGAACACTGATAACATCCTTGATGGGGAGGTCAACAAAACAAGATTCGGCTATCGTTTGGCCGCCCAGCCGGTTGAAGTTCAACATGAACGCTTCGTTCCCATGAGGGTATACAGCACTTGGAGGCGGCGTGCTGCCAAACATTTGACAGTCGCGAAAATCACTGAAAAGGCGATACATAACGCCTTGGATATACGAAGCCTCCTGCGCTGCGAGCGAAGACCCTGACGCCGGGATAGCCTCGAACATGTCGTATACCTCGAAGACAACCCTGTCGTAACGGGCACCTTCACAATAGAAGAGTTCAAAAACATCCTTTTGCTTGAAGTTGCGCCCGCAAATGGACATTTCATGGACGTTCTGGAATAATATCTGGCCTTCATCAGTCCTAGAAGTGACACGAATGGAAGCACTACCTTTCTACTAGGAGCAGCCTGGGGTCGTAGCAGCGGCTCACTGTCCGTCTCAAGCTCCTCATCGAAAAGTGACTCGTCTGAAACAGACTCATCTGAATCAGATTCCGTCCCAGAACCAGGTGATTCGACAGGGGGATTGAGCTCGGAGCTCTCGCTGGCTCGTTTCGGCGGCTTTTTCGTCGGTCGGCCTTGCCAATTGCAAGGATCAGGAAGTTTCCCGACCAAAACACCTGCGATTTCGTAATTCTGCGCACTTGGTTTAATCAGTGGTTTATAGTGGAGGGAGCCTGGGCTCCGCTTGGTCGGTTCTATCTCTGAACTGATAGCCTTGTCAACCTGAAGCATCTCGTAGTCCGCTAGCGCAGGACGATCATTCAAGTCGCATTCGGCTAACGTCTGGTTCAGTCGGGCCTCCGGGCGATCCGGGAGAATGAGAGTGGGAGTGGTGGCCTTCGTTCCATTTCTTGCTTGTTTTCCTGTCTGAACAACTGGACAACGAAACGTGCGAACCGGCAGAGTGGCGACACTACTTGTCTCGAAACCAGTGCCATTGATTTCGCTGGCCTGTGATCCCTCCTTGAGCATTGTTGGCTGCTCAGCCCGACGGGGGCGCATGCGCGCCTTGACACTAGCGAGGGGATTCGACGTGAAAGGCTTCCCACTTTCCAGTTTTGTCGCTGATTTATCTGCAAGAATCGCTGGCTGTCCTTCTGATGCAAGAGGATGAGGAAGCGCCTCATCGTCGTTGGCTATAGTGTGATCGGCCGCCGTGTCCATCGCGCAGCCAGGGGCGAGATTGGCGCTCTGCAAGTCCAGCTGATCAATTGGCGGGGCACCATCAGTTGAGTCGACGCGCTCCGTTAGTAATCGCGGTCTCGACTCCGTAGGATCGATGAGAGTGGAAGTGGGGTGATACTGTGTAACGGCGGTACTAGTAGTGGTCTCCTTGGCCGGCTGAGGCCTCAGGGTGGTGTCGCAGCCCGTACTGGTCAGTGATTTGGGCGCAAGGTGGCTCGAATTGGGTTTGTCTGCGATTTTTTCGGATAACAAAGACGATAAGACGGGTCTTCATCGAGTGCCTTGAAGATATCCCTGCTGCGGCGTGGTTTCGTCCATTTATATTCCTGTGTCGGCAGGATTGGGATTGTAGGCTGCCCAA
Source organism: Mycena rebaudengoi (assembly GCA_029282285.1). Taxonomy (NCBI): domain Eukaryota; kingdom Fungi; phylum Basidiomycota; class Agaricomycetes; order Agaricales; family Mycenaceae; genus Mycena; species Mycena rebaudengoi. Next base: position 10,997 of record JARJCX010000580.1, read on the forward strand.
CCACTGACTTTGAAACAGTCGCAGTCTGCAGCGGACCAAGGTCCACTTCAGTTCCGATCTGTACAGTTACTGGCTCCACCCCTTCCGTCTGATAATCCGATGGCGCACTCTCCATCTCGAACGGCTGCGGCGCTGTGTGTGCCGACGTCTTTTGCATCATTACCGACGCCGCTTTGCTCTTCTTCCTTTGACTTTCATAAAATTCGTTTCTCCATTTTTCCGCCCTTCGCTCACCCCACTCCCTCATCTTCCTCTCCCATTCGGCCCCTCTCTTCTTCAATCGGGATACAGCTGCTCATGTTTCGTCCGTAGCATTTCCATCTCGATTTCGATTTCGTTCTCCCGCTCGCTCTCTCCGTTGCCCAGTAAACGCATCTCATAGTCCGCCGTGTCTGGCAGGGTAGGCGGTAGCTTTTCTTCAATCTCCTGCTCCACGCTTTTAGATTTGCCGTCCAGCGCCGTCGCCCTTGCCCTGTAGTCGTTCTGCACCCGAATCATCAAATCTAAGTTCGGTTTGGCTCTGAGTCTCTCCCTCTCCCTGACTGCCTCCCTCTGCCTTTTACACTCTATCATAGCCCTCACCAATGCCTTCGAAGAATTGCCGAGCAGCTCCGTCAGCCTTGTCGTGTAATTGTCGTTCTGCACCCGGATCATATCCAAGTTCAGTTTGGCTCTGAGTCTCTCTCTCTCCCTGACTGCCTCCCTCTGCCTTTTACGCTTTTTCATAACCCCCAGCAATGCCTTCAACACCAACCCCCCCTCATCTAGCACTGCGCGGTGCACTAGTTCTTGCGCAACCTGCGTGAGGGTTCCCAGAATCGGTGTATGCGCGTAATTCTCTACGAACCTGGAGGGGAATGAGAAAGCAGGTGAAGAAGAATGAGATGAAAGGAACAATTAGGGTGAAGGAACCAAAACACGAATCAGAGAAGTAACGCACTTCAATGCGTCCGCCCATTCCACGAACTCGACACTGACGACCCCCAACGTTGCCCCCGTCTCCTCGTCTAGGTGGTTGCAGAAGTACTTTATCCTGCCGTAGGTGCTCAGGTGCCGCTGCAGAAGGTTCTTGGTGAGGGATAGGCCGGTTATTAGGACGGTGGCACGATTAAAAGAGGGAGGATGGGGGGATTCGAACTAGAAAGTAAAGATTAATGTCTAGGAGATTACGGGAAGGCAATAGGGAGGCTTCTTCCGGTATGTCCGGAATGAAGAAATGGGACGAAGAGAAAAACGGAAAACACACCTCATAAGCTGGTATTCGACCTAAACAATCTGTGCTGTCTGCACAACGGAGGTTTTGTCGGGCGCGCAGTCGGAAGCCGGGCGTACGCCGCGGATCCCGCACAACGACCTCCGGTTCAAATAGAGATGGTGTGCCATCCGATGCCAATTTTGCACTCTCTGGACCAACCACCTCGCCTGCTATCCGGAGTAATATTTCCCGCCCCATCTCCTTGTCCCCCTTCTTCCCCACAATCCTCTCCTCTGCCATCGGGGCCGAAGTGTGCGCGCGGACATGCTGGATCATACGTTGCCAGTAGGACTCATGGCCGGCCGACGTGACCTGATCATAAGCAAAGTCGTTTACACCCCCGATGCCCTCGTTCGCCACACCTCTTCCACTCCCCCCCTTGCCTTGTCGGTTGGAAGCGTCATCAGCAGCCTGGTTAGCTGCAATGTTCCAAAGCCAAGGATCGTACAAAACCCTGAAGCACCGACCTGCAGGGTTGGCGTAATACAGCGGGGGGCAGGATTTGGGTTGAGCTGTCGATGTGAGTGTCAGGGCAGAAGCCGTGTCGGGTCCAATCTTCTCGCCGGCGAAAGTCGGGCTGAAATCCGGCCAAAGCGACGCAAGCCTATCCCTGGACACCTCAAATACATCCATACTTTTTATCGGAGAAACAGCCACAGGACGTCTCCAGTCGCCGCCAGGAGCCTCTGTGAGCTTCACAACCACACCCTTGTGCTTCGGATGGTCTAATACCAGCGCCACCTGGTTTTCCTCGCTAGGGGAAACAGGTAGAAGGTATTTAACGAGGAAGTCTGGGCACGTCAGCCCTTCTTCTTTACGCGTCTTCTTGTCCTCCCACATGAGCATCGCGGTCTGTTCGTATTGCGGAGCGGCTGGGGTCGCGGTGATAACATGTGCTATGCGCCCCTCGAATTTGCCCAGTCGTCTCGTGTGTGTGCCTTGCACTCGCACTTTAAATCTCGTGCGATAAGGTGCATAAGCCGGATCTAAAAGCCAGGTTTTTGGCGGTTCTGTTTCTCAATCAACAAAGGGAAAAAATGACGGGGAGGTTTCACTGTCGCACCATACTCAATACTTGTCAATTGGGAATTGTGGCTTGAGTACAAAACGCTTGGCGTGGGTGCCGATAGTTCGGCTCCTGGCGTTGGCGTAGACATTGCACCACCGGACAATGAAAATGCGCCTGCGGGTGTAGGAGCAGCCAAATAGTCGCCGCTCGGAATTGGTGCTTCGGCGTGCGTCGGAGCACCATAGCCGGGGGTTGCCGCGGCAGTAGCCGGGGTTGGTGTATTCTCAATGTTCTCAATGTTTAAATTAGTTAAGGATATGGTTGAAAGGAAAGAAATCAAAACGTACCCAAACTCCTTCTGAACCAGAGTCGGGGTTCGGGGTAGTCGAAGAGTTCGCGTTCCACGCCGGTGCCCTGCTGCCATTTGCCTGTGGACTGGCTGCCGTGGCTGGTCTCCCAATAAGCAAGCAAAGAAAGAAACTAAGGATCGGTCGACAAACCTGGCTCGGGCGACTCGTAACCCGCCTTTCTAGACACGGGGTCGCTGGACTTCTTACTTTGACCGGAGTTGTTTTTCTGTCTGGGGTCGTTCGTTCTTGGAATCGGATTGTGCCGCCTTTTACGCTGGTCGGGGAGCCTGGAAGACATGAGGGCGAGTGGGAGGTGGAAAGCAGGTTAAGCTTTATGTTATTTATCCTGCCGCTGAATGGTACCGGTCTTCCATTCTATCGTGCTGGATTCTGAGTGATGATAAAGTTTCAACGGCGCTTTGGTGGAAGTAAGGGTCGACAAGAAGGGAAGCTCCTCTAAACCGGCCAGTTGCATTCAAGTGTGTACGACATCTCCATCTCCAAGTCAGGTCCGCGCTGGATTCCAATAAGTCGATGTAGCGTATAAATTGTCAGAGTTTGAGTGGACGAGTCTTACGTACACAGTGATGCGCCGCTTTGTCCTTTTCTCTCAAGTCGTAACTTGTGGGCTGCTTGGGCTTGGGGTGCTGTTTCCGTCGTTCGACGCCGCCGCGTCGAGTCTATTGCTGCGCTGGGATGCTATTCACTATCTGCACATTGCCCGCAGCGGCTATGTCTACGAGCATGAATGGGCCTGGCTTCCAGGTCTCCCCTTTCTCATGGCTCTTCTCCCCGATTCCCCCTTCGCCATAGCGCTTGTGTCACTTGCCGTGTCATTTGACGCGTCGTCCACCATGTATCGGTTGTCTTTACACCACCTGCGCTCACCATCGCTCGCGCGACTGGCCGCCCTGCTCGCCTTACTTCCCAGTAGTCCTGTCACCCTCCTTATTGCACCGTATTGCGAGCCCTTTTTTACCTACCTCTCCTATAAGGGTATGCTCTACTGCGCGACCTCCAGCTATTTTGCAGCTGCTCTTTGCTTTACTCTCGCCGCGACCTTTCGCTCGAACGGGTTTTTTCTGAGCGGCTTCATCATATGGGGCCTCCTCGTCCAGCCCTTCCTGGAGCGCAAGAGAGTACGCACCTGCATATACGATTTCTTTTCTCCTACCAACCCATCCAGATTTCTTTCAGATCTCTTCTTGCCTGCACTGTTTTCGCCGCGCTACCCCTCCTGCCTTTTATAGCGCACAACTATACAGCCTACCTCTTCTTCTGCTCCAACCGAGACGAAAGGCCGGAATGGTGTTCCAAACCTCTCCCGCTCATCTATTCCCACGTCCAAGTGCGATACTGGAACAACGGCTTCCTACGCTACTGGACCCTCCAGCAGCTCCCAAATTTCGTCATCGCCGCACCCCCTCTCATTTCCATCTCCGCCTTCAGCATCCAGTACCTCTGTCGATGGATCAAGCGCCCCGCAGCCCCAGGCCGCGCGTTCCGCTCTCCCTCCATCGCGCCCCACGCGATCCACGCGCTCATCATGTGTGCCATTCTGCTCTTCGCGTCCAACACCCAGATCATCCTCCGCCTCGCCGCGTCCATGCCCATCACCTACTGGGCCGCGGCCTGGCTCCTCGTCGAGTACCCAAAATACGGTCGCGCATGGGTTGCTTGGAGCATCGTCTGGGGCGCGCTCTCAATTCTCCTGTGGGCCGCTTTCCTGCCCCCAGCGTAGCACATTATATAAAAAATAATGCCTGTATAGTTCGTATACCGGCATGTGCATTTCAGGCGCCTCAGTTTCATAAATACAATGACTGCGCACGGTTCCTGGTCGGCTAGTAGTGGTCTGTTCCGCGCCTCCATCAACCCGAGAATATCCCCCCAGGGTCCATCCAAGAATATCCCAGTCCTGTTAATCCCGAAATACATGCATACTGCGGTCGTGTACATAACTTAGGAGCAGAAGAAAAAATAAAGCATATACATATCACATCTATACTGCTGAAATTATGGCGCCTCGTCGCTCACTTCTCCCTCCTCTTTCGCCTCCTTCGTGTCGATGACTCTTTCAACGACACTGTCACTGGCGCGGATTTCCGAATCGGACGGATCCAGATGCACCGGTTCTGTACCATTGACTGTACTTGCGCCGCGCCCAGACGCGGATGAGGTTGCTTGACTGGCACTCGAATCGCGTCGCTTCGGCCCACTCGAGCGCGTCGACCGCCGTTCGGGCCGCGAATTCTTGCTGTCATCGTCAGCTTCTGCCGGCTCCGGTGTCGGCGTGACCTCCGGCAGTGGTATTGATGAATCGGTTGGAGAGTCGGCGTCCTCAGCAGCAGTATGGCTGGTCCCGCGCGGATTCCGTGTACGTTTGGCGGGATAAGTAGCGTCTCCGTCGTCGACATCCTTTCGCTTTCGCTTAGCGCCAGCACCGCCACCTGCTCGTTTCTTTCTGGGGGTGGCCTTTTCCTTGATTTCGCGCGCGGCCACTGCTGCAATTGCGCTGACGTTCGAAATGGGTGCAGGGCGGCTGAAGGCGTCGTCGTCCTCGGCGTCGCGTAATTTCGCTGCGGGCCGACGGGAACGCGCAGACGAACGGGATGAACGACGGGCAGAGTCCGAGTCGTCTATGCTAATGGGAGTGGAGTGGCCGAAGTTGGCTGGCTCGAGGGGTGGTAGGGAAAGTGCGAGACGACCGAGAGGATGATACAGGGGAAGGGGCGGGCCCATGGGGTACTTTTTTCGCGGAATGAAACCGGAGTGGTTGACGAGCACGTTGGTGGATGGGTAACCGGAGGACGCAGTAGGCATCGCAGTGGATGTAGAAGCAACTTGTTGAGACAAGGCTGAGAGTGTTTTCCCCACAACCGGTGGTCGGTCTGTTGCAGACGGCGACTGATAAGTGTGGGTCGGCTTCCTTCGACGAATCGAGGACATGTGGGGCGCAGACACCATAACGTTCATGGTGGCAAGAGTAGACTGACGGGCTGTTCAGACAGTTCCAGGACGACAAGAGACACGACATGTACAGTACTTACGCGGGTAGTGTTATGGGCTACAGGAATGTCCGTGGAGCGGCGAAAAGTGGACAAGTGGAGAGGGGAAAGTAGTTGAAAGGCAAGAACGGTCGCAGCGGTGGATGTGTAACACTTCGTGCAGTTCACTGCCAACGTCTGCTAGACAATCCGGCAATTCATCGGTCTCTATCCACTCTATATTACATAACTTAGCCCCTATCTACACTACTATGACATCCTCTCAGCAATCGCAGAAAAATATCTGCGGAAACACGTTTTTTTAGCCATGTCGCATGCGATACATGCCAGCGTTAAAACCACACACCTCTCGCAGATGGCAGAAAAATAAAACTCGTGCCTATTGGTCAGAACCAGTCCCAGTCAGCACTCCGGCTTGGCCGAATAATAAACGCCTACTCGGAGTTGTGTGGATGCACCAGATTATGTGCTATTTCGTGTGCCAGTGTAAAGTACCTGGGCCAAGTCAGAACAGCGCACAAGACGCGTCGGAAACAACCTACCACGACACATACGCAGCCTTCGTGATTCCGGCTCTGACATCCGCGTCGTCTACACCAATACTGTTAGTTCGACGAAATAAGTAAACCAACTACAACTTACGCCAGGCTTCATAATATCGCAGATTGAAAAATATACTCCCGTCCCTGTTAAATGCAATAAGGCCCCCATCCAGATCATAGAAAACATGTAAGCTGGTCAACGGAAGACTGAATTGTGTCAGTTCCGGATTGGAGAGCGGGAAAATTTAATCGCACTTGTAAATCTGCGCAAGGGTCTTCATGATAGGTATAAAGCGGCCAAGGGGCTCATGCTTCGCCGCCATGAACGATTGCGTATCCGGCACTTCTGTATAAATAGTGAGTACGCGAGCGGAAAACGCGGTTGAGACTCAAACCTTGCGAGAGATAGACTTTGATGCTGTCCATTTCGCCTACAAGAGAAAGGTTTAAAAAATTCGACATGGTCCTGTTCCACGATACGAACCAACAGCAGTAAGATCTCCCGTCCGCCCCGAAATATCACAGTAGCCCTCATTCAGGGACTCCTGAACCTGCTGCATCTGTTCTCTGTTCCGCAATAAATTTCCAGCCTCGGGTCGACAAGCCTGGACGGCCATGTCGATATTCGATGCTGGTTTGAACATATCAACATCAGTACAATCGATGTAGGGAAATCATGATGCTTACCAATGTTACTTAAAGGTGTAACAGTCTTTGAGTTCGGTTTCGGCGCATTTACAGGGCCCGGGCGCGTGAGATTTGGCACAGGAGGGGCAGAGAGGCCGCCTTTTTCAGAGGAGCCGCCTTTCTCTCCATGTATCAGCTTCCGCCTCAGTTGTTGTATGGATCCCATCATGCCGCTAGTAGGTCGCGGTTTGGAGTTCGATTCAGGAACGGGTGGCCCAAGCATTTTCTCTTGCAACCGAGTGGTCGTGGTAATTGGCATGGAGGGGCCAGCATCGATATCGGAGGGTCTCGAGAGAAGCTTTGCATTTTCTGCTTTAATCTTTGCCGCCTCTTCAGCCGCTGCTTGACGAACTGCATTTTGCTGCCGCAATATCCGGTCCACTATCGGTGGATGTGAATGAGAACTTATAATCACCTTTCGAGATAATGCTAACCATTGTACCCTCTCCTTTTAAGCGCCTTTATGTCTGTCGAAAGTATCGTCATAAATAAAAGGGCGTCGTTCGTCTTCGGCGAGTCAAATAGCAGTCGATTGAGGGATGTGGCCACCCTAAAAAATTGGGGGTTTCATTGTCGATTGTGTTTCTGAACACGGTAAGGCTTACTCATACATGTCCACTTGCGCGTTCCCCGCCAGCCTATAGTTAAAACAACTGAGCTCACGGCTGGTATATGGGACGAAACGCTCACCACAACTGAATCGGTCCGGAACCAATCCTCTTTGCAACCGCGGACGCCTCCTGAGTCCGAGACTTTCGGAGCTCGCCGAAATTGAGGGTCTTGGTGACGCTGACCTTGCCGTAGCTGGTGACGATAAAATGCTCCGGCATGTTCAACCAGTTGAATGTGACGCTCGTCCGCGCGTGTGTATGTTCATGCAGGAATAGAGGCAGCCGCTCTAAAACAAGTGCCCGGATCTCGGTGGCAGTTCGAGAGTCCTTGATTTCTGCGCTGGTCTTGTACTCTTCCTTAACCAAAGTGCTAAGACGCCGAGAGCCGAGGTGGGCATAGAAACCTAAGAAAAGACAAGACGTTAACAAACACACATGCACGATGGAAAGGTGAGAGAGACCTTCAAGGATATCCTCCTGCGGAGCTGTGAACAAGGAATCCCCGAAATTCTGGAGAGCATTGTTATCATCTGCAATGACAATTTGCTCGGGTTTCTTCAAATCATATTGCACATCTGTATCGTCGTCGTAGGCATCTCCAGATGGTGCCTCCCGTCGCAGAGATCCTAAAAGGATCGGAGCCTTCCTCATTTTCGACACAGTCCCTGATGAGACTTGCCGAATGTTGACAGCGATGTTGCGCAGTTCGCTTAAGAAACTGAAGGAGTGTCAGCTTTGCCATATATCCAGGTCCAAGCCACGCACTTGCTCGGGCCTTCCGCCAGCTCATAAAAGCGATGAGGATCGGCAAGGAGCATCAGGCTGACCTCCTCGACGCTGGGAGAATGTTTTGTTCCGCAGGCACTCAAAAACCCATTGGCAACTGTCCCAAAATCGACAAAGACGAAGAGTTTGGAATGGAAGCCGGCCTCTTCGTTGGAACCAAAGAAACATTGCGTAGGAGGAAGCCATCGTAGAGAGGGATCAGGTTTGATGTTCATCGGCCGTGTTGGAACCATGGCAGTGTTAGACAGTCGCTTCAGTTCCACGTTGGAAAAATCTAGGAGTGGTTCAATGAAATGAAATGATAGTCGATAATGACCCACCTGCGATACGCCCTGCCAACACTCCGAACCATTTGCGGGCTTCAGCCTCATTTTTTGGAGGAGTTGTCACGAGCAACTCGACCAGACGTGAAGACGGTGGGTGAGGGGCAATCTTTAATTTGGATGCGGCGTCCTGTTGAGTATTGGGCGCAAAAACGAGATATCCGAGAATGGCCCATTCCGGATTCGCAAATACCTATAACAGTTCAGAGACCAAGAAGACGGAAATAGAGAGTGCCGACATCTTTTGGAGCCGCCATGCACGGTGCGTTCCCCTTCAGAGCAGGAATGTACGTTATCTCGGAGAAATTTGCAGGATTATAATCGGTATAACGTGTGCTCATGTTGTCAAGCAGATACTTGAGAGCAACTGGTCTTATCTGCAAGCCTCATTAGCTATGGAACCATCCAAACAGCACCTTAATTACCTTAGCGTCTGGGCTTGCGCAAAGGCTGATGAGCACCGGCAATGGAGGATATCTGCAATATGCGTGAGAAAGATGTATACAGCGAACAAGCACTTTTGGTTACCGAATTAAGCCTAGGTCAAATAGTAGTCTCGCTGAAAAGAGAAACGAATTACTAATGCACCTGGATTCTCCTGGTCATCCTACATACCTTGGTCGGAGGTCCCGCGCCATTTGTGTTGTCCCCAATCTATGACAGGTAAACCAAGTTGTCGGAAAATGTCGAGGGGTTCGTATAATTGGTTCGCAAAAAATCGTGGCCTTTTTTCCCCAGTTTCCCCAGGTCCGGCTTCTTTAGAGAATGCCGAGGTCATCTTCAATTTGATCCATTCTTCCTCTGTCAGAGACTACGGGGAGCTGTCAACCAAGACGGCTGGAAGAGAAGGAAGGGCATATTACAGATTTCACATCCACCAGATGCTTCGTCAATTCGAAAATCGACCATTCATTGGTTTTAATCATCCTGCGGAAGATTTAGCTGCGAGATGGTAGTTGATGGGTTATTCACCTATTGAAGACGACTTGTAAATCAACGTGTGTTCGAACTCCAAGTGTGCGCAGCACTTTCTCAAGGGCCGGTTTGATGGATGTTCCCGAGGGAAGCGTTACGACCGCGAGGTCATGAAAGAGATCAGCTTTGACAAAATATGATTCTTCCGGAACTTTGAGCCCTGCGGAGGTCGGTATGCAAGGAACGTCCCAGAGAATCTTTACGATTTCAACTTTGGCCTCGTTTGATAAAGACGGCCACGCAGACATGAGGACCATGAGGACCCGCTCTGCCCAAGGAGCAGACAATGTGAGATTGAACTCTACAGCGCTTGTGGCACCCCGTACCGGGGGACTACATATGTGCTGGAGCCATTGAATCACAGAGAGTTCCGTCCAAGGGAAGGAGGAAGCAATGGATGCAGTCGGAAGCCGCTTGCTGACACTGACCGGCAGTAAATGGCTAGGAAGCGGGCCATCTAACGGAATGACGCTCCTTGGGTTCACGAAGGTCTTGATGGCGTTGAGTTGGATTATTTGCTCCTCTGCACTCCCCGACTTTCCCAAGACGAGAACAGCAGCATTAAGCAATTGCGTCCTAATGGGCAACAGCCGAGCTCTGTCGGCGTCTTGTATTGATATCCACCAATTCAAACAGGCAACCATATCGACTTCGGGAAGTGGACGAGATCGAAGTTCTTCCAAAACATCTGAGAAGGTGATGTCTTTAATCATGTTTCGGTTCTGTAGGGATGCGACCATTGGAGCAGCGACAGTTAAAACCTCGTCCGGTAGAACCGGAAGCTCTTTGAGAAAGCTGAAGGTTGGGTTCGGGTACCGCACATCCGAAGCCTGTCGTACTCCTACGGTAGACATGATCGGAAGGTCTGGAATCGATGAGCAGGAGAAGAAAGCCGCCTCCAAGAGATTGGAAACGTCGGCCGAAGGTGTTGATTGGCGGAACGTGAAGAATCTGAGAGCATGAAGCGAGCGACCAAGAAGCCACGTCTTCAACTCTGGGTCAGGGCTTTCTAATGCTGAGCCTTTCTGAATAGCCCCGTCCCATAAGCTCTTCACATTGGCGAGTTCCAGTTCGTAGGCATTTCGAGCAAGAAACCCGCCAACCCTGATCTGGGGTTAATACGAAAGCTATAGGGTGTAATGTGAAGAATACCAGAGCAACTCCTTATTCCAGACTTTTCGCAAGAAGTCAGCTATAAATAAAGTGGCAGGGGTAAACTCACTAGCAACATTACGATCCCTGTAGAGAAATAATTAGAGGACGAGACGGTGGTATACAAATGGAGAGCAATTACATCAGGTCAATTGATTCGCGCTCAACGGTTGGTATAAAGCGCGCTGCCATGTGGCCCCCGACACCAGTTGTTTGTCCAGTCGCATGTCCAATGAATACACGCGCCGATCCCGTCCTGTAAAGAGGTTCAGCATAAATGTTCAGTTACATCATTGCCTGATTTACCCCTCAATATCTGCTCGTAGGCCCTGAAATACACTACCGGTAGCGAAAGGTTGTTGCTCGTCCTCTTTTTTGCTCGCTTCGTATTCATCTTTTGCCGTCTGTGAGACTCAAAATCACCATACAATAGTGGATTTTTAGGGCAACGACCCACGTATATCAACTCGTACTTGATTTTACTTGGTGGATTTTTCTTCGTTGATCTATATAGCTCTGCGGCGACTTTTTTATCTAAACGAACATCTACCTGCGTGATCGTATGGACGATGTTGTCGGTGGTTGGAATCTGCCCCAGGACATTGTGGCGCACCTCTGCAGAGAATATAGACAGCGAGACACTTGTTTCGTTGACTGTCAAAGGATCCATAACCTCTTCCGGTGCTGGCGGTAGCGGTGTTGCGACACGCTGCGGAGTGCCCGGGAGACCGAACAAGGACGAGAAAAAGCCGGTAGTAGCTGCTTTGGCTGGCTTCAGAGCAGGAGGTTTCGGTTTCTCTGTACCCGAAGAATAAACCCAACGCATGATGTCTGCCTGAATGCGAAGAGCTTGACGACCAGATTCAGTAAAAGCAGAGGGGCGGAGGCAGGAAAGTCGTCCTCACGAGTAGTTTTAACACCCGTCACGTTCATCATTCCCAAGCGACTTTTATTCTGGAGGCCTCTAGGTATTCCCAGCACCTTGGGGGAGCCGGAATCCTTTTTCAATCGGACCAGTCGCTTATCATCAAAGTAAACGTTGACCTCGGAAAGGTACGACATGAACGTTATGGATGATGCAAGAAATCGTGCAAAGTCGAAGGCAATGGGCATAGGGACGGGCTCTCTCAGTGGCATTTCGAAAGACGTCCAGGACTGAGTTGGTGGTTCTGACTCTGGTGAAGAATCCCCAGGCAAAGTGCCACGTCGCGCAAAAAGCTAGACTGTGTGGTTGGCGAATGCTCACCGATTCATAGACAGAACCACCTACTTGGTCTTTCTTGTCCTTCCAGTAGAAGCCCATCCATTGGTCTGCAAGATGAGTGTGGTCAATATATATCAATGCGAAGGCAGCGTGAACATACCTCCCGACTTGACCAGTGGATCATCTGTGACGGAAAATAGGCTGTAGAAACCTACAGAAAATATCAGTCGCCCCGCGTCCGCTCTCACAGAGGAATCGGCTGACCGACACCGAAAGCACCAATCTTCTCCTCGTCTGGGTTTCCTTCGGCTGTTGAAAGCAGTCAAACATCGCAAACTCGGTCTTCCTCCAGGCCACGCACCAATCTTCTTGAGTCGGTCCCAGTCTTCCGTCCGAAAAGCCATCCCGTCGTTCTTGAAAGTCCATTGATGGCACTACATAACTGGATCATTTCTTTGCCCGGAAATGGGTGTCGGCACGGCATACGAGTGTGGTTTTCAGATCTGGTAGTGGCTGGGTTCCAACTGCCTTACTTGTATTTCCATTCGTGCTGATTGGCCGTCTTCCGTTCCGGTCTAAGTAGGCTTGAGTTTCGAATCGAATCTCCACCGTCCGAGATTGTGCATCGTCCGAGTTCTGAAGTAATTCCCGAAAGACAGTAAACTCGCCAGAGTATCGGGCTAGGACTTTATCTATCAGAGCTCGCTGGTTGACCTCCACAGATTCGTCATGGCCCGTAGCCCATAGAGCATCCCTGCCGGTTGCCGCCATAGCAGGAGAGAAAGAATGTAGCGCCGACCTTTAACAGCCCACTCGCTGTAAACTGCTGTATTGCGCAGTGATTGATTGCGGAACGGAATCCGGCCCGATAGGGAGAATACAGGAACAAAGCCGCTTTTTGATCAAAAACAGTAATTTCGCGAAATTTCGCGGTGGCCCTAGACGGCACGTATAGTACAAACAATAGTAGTTACAATTTGATTTCGGCTTTCGTGGCGAACTCAGCACTACGCAGCAGATGGTCGCTTCGGTCGGACGACGGTTTCAGGGTTCCGACTCGGTCCTCGCGCACCTCTCCCTCGGTCAGAGGAGGATTCAACAGTGTTTGCAACCGGCCTCCTGCTCCCTCGGGTAGACGATCCGCCACGCCCTCGTATTTGTTTGCTTCCACGAACGGGATGGGACGACGGAGCGGGGACACGGTCGACTGGAGCCGCTTTAACATTCGATGCGGCTGTCGCGCTGCGCGCTCGAGATTTGGATATGGATTGGTTGCGAGCGTTGGGTTCAGAAGGAGAGCGCTTCCGGTTGGACTGGAAATCTCCATGCCAGCCTGTCTCGGATATGGAGTAGTCGGAAAGAGGGGGAGTAAGCGGAATGTGCTGTTGGGTTGGAGACACGGTCTTGGGCGTTGGAGGGAGAAGAACATCGCTTCCAGAAGACGAAGATATCGACACGGACGGTAACCTCATTCTCTTTCCGGACTCTCGCACTTTACCTGTGCGTTCAACAGGGGACGTCGGCTCCTCCTTCTCCTTCTCAGCTGTTCTTTCCGCAGCGATTGCGTCAGCCGTTTCGCCGACCCAGGCTTGGCCAGCTCGTTCGATCTCAGTAAACCCGCCCCAACCACTTTTAGCGGCATCGTCGACGGACTCTTCTCTCATCATTGCTTTCCATACTGGCTCCGCGACTTTGGGGACATGGTACTCAACCGAAACATTGACGCTGGTCTTGGAAGATGTTGTGGGTCGCGTGATGGCCCACGATCCCCTGCCGGATTTCCCGTACCATTCTTCCAGGCCGTTAGGTCTTGTGCGCGAGAATGGCAACCCACACCACATACCTACGACCTCTAATCTCGGGCATTTTCGCACAAAGCGCTTGATATCTCGCAAGAGCGGCATCGAGGGATCTCCTGGTGTTTCTAGATGGCATATTTGGGTTTGCATTTGGTCGAAGTCCAAGAGCTGCGGGAGTACGGATTTTGATTTCATCACTGGAGAGTCCGTGGGTGTTGGGAGCGAAGTCGACGGAGTAAAGATTGGGAGGATCGGGACAGGGGGCTTTCCTGGTGCGTGAACTGCGATAACAGAGACGGACAGTGTGTGTAGATTCGAGAGCGCCGCGAACGTAGACGTGATACCAATCAACTTCGAGAATGGGGCGTCCAGACAGACCTGCGCGCGCTAAAGATGTTTCAACATTAAGGCCGTGTGTGGCGGGTAGCGATCACAAACCTCGAGTTTGGGGGAGCAGTCCAGTAGCAACTTGAAATCTGTAATCGAGAACGACCAAAAATCACACCGAAAGGACGTCATTTGAGTTTTCTGCTCCTTGATTCGATCCATAAATGCGGGTGGGATTGGTTTAAGGGCAACAATTTCATCGATGGGGCTGTCGTAAATCGGAACTCCGTTATGCATAGTGGGTGGTGCTTCTCGTCGGACGATATCAAGGGAAGACAGGGATCCAAGAGGGGCTTCGTGAATAGAATCCAAATGATCTGTCACCCAAGAGTGGTGGGGTCCAGTCTCGGCAACAACTATTCGTAGGGTTCTGAAAGCAGCCGGGAAATTGGCTGGTTTTGTCCAAAGGCTCCGGCTCAGTCGTCCTTTCGCGACGGTCAAGATGGGACAGTTGGGCACGCCTTGCGCTGCGCTCACCTTGCACTTCGTCCAGAACTAGCTCTTCCAACGCATCGCAACCTTCAAGAATGGAAACGACCCCCTTGTCACTCAGCTTGGTCCCGCTTGTTGTGATTGTGAGTTTCTGTATTTTTCGCCCTGCTTCGACAATCTTTTCGCACATAGAATCATCCAACCAGACAAAATCGATGTTCAGGTTTTCCAAAGCAGACTCGTCGCCAAGATTAGAAAGTAGTGCAGAAAACGATCGCGCACCGGCCTGCGAGAGACGGCAAAGACGTAATGACGTCAGGGGGATGCTGCTGAGAAGTGGGACCGAAGAAGCATCCCATTTCGCGAGGCTACATCGCTGGGACGAGAGATACAGGGTCGGCGGTGTGAATGAAAATCGTAGCAGCCGTGGATTATGCTGAACCAACATCTGGAAAGCTACGTATGAAGGACCTGAGACGATAACCCTGCAAAACGAGACAGACCTCGCAAAGGCCGTCTGGTGGAGGAAATGAGCTCTCCCAGACAAGCTCCTCCATATTGGTGCAGATCTCAAATAACCCGTAGAGCAGGTCGGCGTCAATTGGGCGCACTGAATCCTCTTTCAGTCGCGGCCCTTCGGGCAGGTCGGGGTCGGCAATAACGAGGGTTCTGACAAAAGGTGCGTATCTGCTGGGGTTGCAAAGCACCGGATATGCTGCGCCGGCCCGAAACGGGGACTCATCCGAGGTAAAGATGAAGGCATTGTCTTGCAAGGTTATCTTTCGGAACAACACGCGAACGGCAGATGCGTGCAGACAGGAGCCAAGGCAGGAGAGAAATGGGCCTCGCAAAGAGGGCACCAGTTTGAGAGCTATAGTTACTAGGTCTGAAGAAAGGCCGTCAGATGCATTGGAACAGGTTCACAGAAAGGCTTTACCATCGAGAACGGGGAGCGGTAGGGACTCTAATGGACGGGACATTGCCCGAGCTATCTCAGCGACTTTGAGAAGAGGTTGAGGAAAGCAGGAGCGCAGAGCTTGCAGTCTTCGACCACCTAAGGCTGCGTCGGAACTCTGAGACACGAGTGGAAGAAAGAGTCAAGCTAGTCAAGGACGCGATGGTACAAACTTTATTGTGTTTGCTTCATTGACATCTTACGTACATGACCTCTAAATTGCAAGTTCAAATTTAGCTAATTACATTTTATCAGATCCACCAATGCAATACTGATAAAGAAAAGAGTGTATGCGATATATAGATGCGTTCCGACGAGCAAAGTGCGAGGGGTATTATTATTACGACGGTTCCATCCGGCGAAGAAGTGTAGCGTGCGGTGCGTGAGGTATAGCGTAAAGAAGTGTTCAAAATGGTGTAGCAGGATCTAGAGGACCAAGTGGACCATACCGCGGCTGCTCTCCCGTACCGCGTCGTACTGGAACACCCCGGCCGGGACCAGAAGCCGGGGAGTTCGGGGCACTGGGCAGTGGTGGCGCTGTCGGCGATCGTACTAAGGGCGCATACCCGTTTCCGTTCACGTTTGCCAGCTGCACGGTCGATGCGCCGTCCTGCAGTTGATATCGCGGTGCATACGCTGATGGTGTAGTAGCACTGGACGGGGTCTCGTCAAAACCCATCTCTAGCATTGCCTCCAACTCCTTGCTGTCCAGCGTCTGGGCAGACTCCAACGCCTGGTCTTGAGGAAGTAGCAGCCCCACAGGCGGTGGCGGGTACTTGGCATTATGTTCGTTGTACCCACCAATCTGTGGGCCCCATTGGTCTTCATCGGAAGAATTGAGAGACACGGTATCCGATCCGTCATATTGACTCCGCGCATCCCCGCGCACAGAGAGGTGATCGCCTTCACCAAAGTAGCCGGACGGGTGGATGCGCTCAAAGTCCCGTCTCCGGCGTTCTTCGCGTCGGAGTTTTCGCAGCCGCGAGCGCTCCCAGTCTTCCCACCTCCGCATCGGTACATCCACGGCGACGGCGGCGCCCCCGGGACCATGAGCTTCACCCTTCAGCTCTCCCTCCACTTTTCTAATAAAAAAAAGTAGTCGGTAAAAAAGCACCCGTTTTAAACAAACGAGAGAACGTACCTCGTCTCGCCCCACGAAAAGTCATCAAAATGCCAAAACGCATAGAGGGGCAGCAGGAAGTTCCACACTGGTAGCGCGAAAATATATATCATCATCCAAAACACGTACACGATCTTGCGCGTCGTGATGAGAATCAAGATGGCAGGGAGACCAAGAACAGCGACCAGTAACACCACGGGGATGGCCTCCTCGAAGCTTTTTGGTGGATTGAATGCCGTGGTCACAATTAGAAGGTACGTCAGGGCGATCGCAGCGGGAAGGACGACCGTGCCAAGGAGATCCATGAACACGACGAACTGCATGCTGAAACAAAATGTCCCGCAGAGGTTGCGCACGAGAACAAGCTCCATCAGGTTGTGAATAGTCGAATTGATCCATCGTCGGCGTTGGGATAAGAGAACCGAGAAGGTGTCGGGGACGATGGTGCGACATCTCGCCTGAGGCAAGAACATCATCTTCCGATTTGGGAAGGTACGGAGAAGAATCGTGGTGAGGAAGCGATCTTCTCCGAGCAGGAGCAAATTTTTCTGGTGAAGAGTGGTCACCTCGCATTGACTGTACTCCTTGACAATCTCGGGTTTTATGATGAGAGGCACCCAATCGTCCCCGGTGCTCTTCCGTGCCTTTAACCTGAACATGGAGAAACATCCGGGGAGACATGAGACACCACCAAACACCGATTCGAACGCCTTGGCGAGATGATGCGAAATGAAATATTCAAATACTTGGATGGCGGTGACCCAGGATACTCGCTTGTTGGCTATCCGTGTCTCGCCGCACACACCCATAATCATCTGGTCGTGATGCATGCAGTTGACGAGATGCCGCAGCGACTCGGGGAAGACCTTTGTGTCGGCGTCCACCTTCATTGGTGTGGGTAAATATATTTCGAAAACCAAGAAACAAGACACACCATCAAACAGACTTCAAAGAAATCGGGCGTAACTCCCATTAGGATATGGATCTTGCGGAAGAGGTCAAACTCCAGCGGTGTCATACGGTCATTATACGTGACGCGAGAAAAGAAATTCATAAGGATAAGCTGGCTGTCACGCTTGCCCCGATTGCCAGGCTTTCTATCCGACGCCGCCTCCGCCTCGGTGCCGCACTTGACAACAATGACGGTGGGCGTACGGCGGCCAGCGACCGCTGGGAAAGTATAAGAGGATGTTTGGAGTGGAAACTGAGATCATGCTCACTGTAATGCCCAGCGTACACCATTGCCCGATTCTGTGCCTTTGAGCCAGATCCGACGGCAGCATAACTCATGGGAATAGGCTCCCCAAATCTCGGATCAGCGTCCAAGAGTGAAACACAGAGATCGGGGGTGCTACGTTTTTCTCCCGCTCCTGTAATCATCCCATCTGCGACGACGAACAACAGCTTCCTCGAGTCGGAGTAGGTAGTCTTGGATATCGCATCCAGCGTCGTCCTCAACGACTCTTCACCTTCAGAGTAACACGTGACGAGACAGACGGCAAAAAGCTCTGCGCCAATCTGTGCAAGACTCATTATGGGAGAAGAGTCGGAGTTGACGAGGGTGTGGCTCGATGCAGATGCCAAGGACTGTGGCACCTTTGCTCCGCCGGGCTTCGAAAGCTTCTTGCCGCCGCTCGCCCAGGGCGCTGTTCCGCTCTTGTTGTGTATGGAAACGTTAGCGCCCTCAGGCATGACGGCAGGGCTGATCGCTGAGCGATTCAGAGTTTTGCTGTCAGGATTGCCGGCCAGGCGCTCGGACAAGAACCAGTTGAAGAGAATGGCCATGACGAATCGGACCATGACGAGGCCGAGAATGACGAAGAGGCCGACGTACAGGAAGAGAGAGGTGACGAAACACCCGGGGGTGATCTTGTCAATGTTGCCCGCGAAATAACGCTGTTGGAGACACGGTAGTGCGGTGTTGAGCTCGGCGCGGGACGAGAAGAGACGGGTGCCATCCTTGCCGCCGGTCACGTCCACGGAGGAAAGTAGGGTGCGGAGGGCGGTGTCGACGGGATCTTTGGGGTTGGCTTTATTGTTTAAGATGTACGGGTTCATGTTGAGGACCGCGCCGTCGAGGACGATATAGTTGGTTAGGTTGGCGACCTGGTCCCAGTCGTAGCCGGCGGTGAAGCCGGTGTTGACGAAGCCGAGAGTGGTGAGGGTGGAGGGAGTGGAGAGCTTTCCCAGCTGGCATGGGGTTGTAGGGGTGCAAGGGGGGCCTTTGGCGGCGAGGGATGTGAGACCTGTGCACTTGGGGAAGTCCGAGGCCGCACGGTCGAAGAAGGACGTGATGTCCTGACCAGGGGTCTTTGAGAGGGTGGTAAACGAGAGGTTGGCTGGGGACTTTGCCGCGGAGACGTTGTAGATGATGCCCTGCACGCCGAGGGTGCCCGGCGAAGAGCCAACGCGTATGAAGTTGTGGTTGGTCTGGTCTGCATCTGTGCAGAGAACCTTCTGGAATCCGACGGTTATGAATGCGACGGCGGCACAAAGGACTGCGATGATAAGACAGAGGGCGACCTTCTCCCTCCATGCCTGACGAGTGCCCTTGTCACGCATGCCGCCGACGGAACTGAGGAGAAAGTCGGGGGCCCAGAAGGTGAGGACACGGGTGAAGATGCGCCAGGCATCCGAGCCATTGTAGTCTGGCTGGTGTTGGGCATTTGGGGACTCTGCAGGGGGGTTAATGAGGGGAACCGGTGCGACTCCACGCTCTGGGCGGGTGAGGGTCTTTGCCCTGCGAATTGTGGGCCCTGAAGGAGCGGTACGGGTCTGTATGGGGACATCCGAGTGCGAAAAGGGCTGGTTCTGAAAGCGAACCCCCGCCATTTCTCTCTCAGAGTCTCTGGTAACGAGCGGAAGGAAGCAAAGGACTGACTGGTGACAGGAATTGTGACTGTCTGTGTCACACTACATTTCCGCCGCTTGAACAGAACAGAACTCCCAACTATCATCGTAGCAGCCTGGCGGCGGATTTATATCAATGTCTGTCCTTCTCTTACCGCCAAATGCCATTCTGCCATGCACCCCGCCAGTGCAGCCCCCGCCGCGTTCCCTGGATGACATTCTGGCCCCACATCTCGCCCCGCTTGCCTCTCAACACCACACCAGTCTCTACAACTGCACAAAATACGGGCCCCAGGGATGTCCAATCCGCTATATTCCTCTTTCCCTGCATATGCCAGAGCATGTCCGCCAACTCCAGCTCAAGCAGCGCATTGCCGCCGATGCGGACCATTGGTGGCCCTGCGACACCCCTCAGGAGCCCCCGCCACTTCTTCTCGGGCCCTGCGGCATGCCTTCCATAGACTCAGCCGTTCTGCGCGACCAGCTTTCCGCAGCGATGCGAGAGCCACTCCAACCCGCCGCCGTTCTCGACCACCCGTCCCTCAAAACATCTTCGACCCATCCAATAAAGTCAGTGCTCGTTTTTGGCACCCTCCATTCCTCCCCCTCACAGCAGCCCCATAGTATCTCCTCAATTATTCCGTTCGAGCTCATCCCTCTTATTTCCTCCCATCTCCTGCTCTCCTCGGGTCCCGCAATATTCGACATTCCCCCATCCTTCGCACTTGATCGGCTCATATTATCACAAAACCACGACCATGCTATTCCCCGCGTCCCCCCGCCACCACCATCAATACCTTCGCAAACGACCCAAATGGTCGTAACACAGCTGCGCACACGCTCTGCCGTCAGCGAAGCACTCAAGGCTGCCATCAATACCGCTGTCACCGTCCCTGTCAGACCTGATGCGCCCGAGTCACTCACGACATTCCACTCGAATTCTTCCACCCTGGCGCTGTCATTAACCGTAACAGTTGCTTTGGATGAAAAATTGCCCAGCACTACAAACCCCTCGTTACCAGGCGAACCCGCTTTTACAATTGGCAACATGTTTCTATCCTCCTGTCCGGGTAAAAAAGGTTCTCGCTTCCTTTCATTTCGGGTGTTTTTGATTTACCCCGCCCCTAGTCCGCCTGCAAGGTCCCGTCAAAGGCCGCAGCGGCGTGTGCCGTGACCTTCATGCAGACATGCGACGCATGAAGGAGCTCGGCGTAGGATGCATCGTGTGCTGTTTGGATGACGCTGAGCTCGAGTTCCTTGGTGCTCCCTGGCAGCAGTACGAACGGTCCGCAAAAGCCGTCGGCATATCCGTTCTGCGGTATGTTATCCTCCCTCTCCACGGGTGTCTGTCTCACATGCTCCTCAGAATTCCGACACCAGAAGGACTTGCCCCGCCTTCGCCCGCGTCCTTGGATGCGCATCTCACACACATCATCAGCACATACTCTCTGCGTGGCGTGCCGATTCTCGTTCACTGCCGCGGTGGTGTCGGACGCGCTGGCGTCGTCGCGTGCTGTTGGATGCTGAAGTTGGGTCTTTGTGGGTGGTTCCCCTCAGACTGCGATGATTCTGCACAGGCCGGATATCCATCTGGTGTGCGCAGAGACACTATGCAGCTCGTTGAGCGGGCGATCAATATTGCGCGCCGAAGGCGCAGTATCAAAGCCGTCGAAACATATGAGCAGGTCAAGTTTCTTGTTGAGTTTGTTGAGTATCTTCGGGAGCGACCCGTTTGAGGTGGTTCACATTCATTCTATTATTATTGGCATTTGTTCGCGTCTTCTTTGCTCTGGTGGTCAAAATTACCTTAGCCACAATCCCACGGAATAAAACTGGATTCTGCATGTTTTACGAGTTCTGAACGCGTCTCAGTTGAACAAGTGCAGTAAGCCGGTCCAAGCGCTTGTTTGGACTTCCCATTCCAGACAAACGTCCTCCGATGTCGTCTGCACCGACATTGTCTTTCTCGCTCACCGCCCCATCTCTCTTTGGACCTCGAACTGGTTCGCTCACGCTTCGTCGGCATGGGAATCAGAGCATACGAATCGACACCCCAGGCCTCATGGTCTCCACTTCGCGCGGAATCGTACCACACATCTCCCGAGATCACCACAAGCTCACCCCCGCCATTCGCTGGGTCCACGTAGCATTTGAAACCTTGTTGGAAGATCTTCTGCATCCCTCGCCATTTTGCTTATCTGCACTAGTTTAGAGAGCAACCCACCTGTTCCGACTAAACAGCCGGGGCCGAACCCACTGCACACATTTCTCGGATATTCTCTCGCGCAACATATCGTCGCGCTCTCTCTCCGTGACCCGGCGAATGGTAGACAAATGCCGGCGAATGGGAACGACTATATCACGTCCTATAGCGCGCACGGAGTGAAGAAGGTAGATTTTTTTCCAACCCCTGTCATTGCTTACCACGAGCCTTACAGGTGACGCCTGCTCAATGGCGCTCCTACGTCCGCGCCTGCACACCAGATATCGTCGTCGCGCTGCCAGATATCCCGTTCACCGGTCCGCCATACTCGCAGAAGCGCATCACGAAGAGCATAGACCGAAGCGCGACCTGGCTTGCTAATATCCTCGCCCACGAAGAGGACGCGCCACCGCTGAATATCCTCGTCCATATGGCCGGCGGAATCAGCGCCGCTGCGTGTCATGCCTTCACTGATAACCTCACTGAGACTCTACACGGCAAGGAAGCCGAGAGCGTCCGACCCTTCAAGTGCCTCAACGACGGCGTCGCGGGGTACATCTTTGACCTTCTCCCAATACGGCAGGCGCTGGACGCGTCCGCAGACACAGATCCCCTAAATCACCCTGCTGAAACGATATCGCTGCTCAAGGCCTCATTGAAGTCGGGCTCGTCTGACAAAACTACGCGTCGTCAACTGTGTCGAATCACCGCACCAGACTTTGCGGCTGATACGCGACGTCGGCGTCGATGTATTCGACTCAAAATGGGCACAGGACGCAGCCAACATTGGTGTCGCGCTCGACTTTACCTTCCCGGTGCAGCGCTCGAAGGGAAAACGCGACTTGGGCCACAATCTGTACCAGCAAGTGTACTCTACCGATTTTTCAGCGTTTGCGGACTGTTTCGTCGGCGGTGCGGGAGCGGCTGCCGCGCCTGGTGCAGCAGTTTGCCCCTGCGCCGCATGCTCGCCGCTGGCCCCGGCAACAGCGATTCTGCACAGCACAATAGACGAGCCACGCCCGGCCGTTGTGGGTTTCCAGCCGCCGTTCACGCGTGCGTACCTGCATCACTTACTGCAGACGCACGAAATGTCTGCGCACTCGCTATTGGCGATGCACAATCTCGCGGTCCTCGACGCGTTTTTTGCTGGCGTCCGCGCCGTCCTAGAGCGCGACGGGACTGGTGCAGAGTTTGCTAGCGAGGTAGATACTTTTTGTGACGAATATGACGAGTCCATGGCGACTTTTGTAGAGGCGCGGACGATGTGGAAGGAGGTCGATGTTGCGCGCGGAAAAGGTCGGTTAGGCCGAGAAAAAGCGAATACAGATGGAGATTAGATTGCATGAGTAGAAATATATTTGATCGGCACTTCAAGTTGCTCTATTCTTCCATGTCGCTGGTCAAGATCAAGCTCAAGGCCGCACGGGAGGCGCTGGGCAAGAAACAGTACGCAGCCGCCAAGGATGCTGCTGAGCAGGCCCTGGCTTTCGACCCCAGCAATTACAACGCGTTGTGGAGGTGTGCTTGTACTTGCGCAAACCTAATGGATCGCGGTCAGAAACGTGTTTATCGGCCTAGCCTTGCTGGAACTGGGAGACTATGAGCAGAGCGAGCAAGTAATGGATCGTCTGAGCTATACCACTGCCAAAACTCATCCAAGAGGCAGGCGTACCGTCGGGCTATAGATTCCAGTCCGGAGCAGCTCCTGGCATGGCAGGTTGGTCTTGACGTCCGCTCTTTCCAGCCGCACACTCATCTGCTACAGGGCATCTCCAAATTCTACGAGCGTACTAAAAACTGGGAAAAATACGTCGAAACGGCGCGGCATTTATTGGACTTGTATACCCAATTGTACGTGACATTCTCGAACAGCCGGTCGCCTACTCACATCTTCCAGAAACGACGCGACAAAATGTGCAGAAACCTGGGAGAAAATAGTCGAATGTCGACGAGAGCGAGGAAGTCGAGCGCAGGCAAGTGCTGAGTGACCAACTTTGCCAATTCGCACTGACTCTCCCCATAGGTTATTGAAGCGCTATCCCTCCTGCTTCCCGACTCTCCCATATACTCTGTCCTCGTCGCGCTACCACCGCCTGATCACACCAATCCGTCCTCGACTACGACCTATCAGACACAATGTGCCGTTCACAACTCACTCCCCATCCTGGAGGAAATTATAAGCATCATCGAACAGGATGAGCAAAGTGCCTACGACAAAGAACTAGCAAAGCGGCGGACGCGTCTTGGAGCTTCCAGTCCAGAGCAGCTGCGGAAAGAAATTGGCGTGGAGGTCTGGGGGCAGTCACAGGTATGTATGTACATTCCGGTTTATGTGCCGCTGATCACTTGTAAATCTAGCTCCCAAAGTTCTACGACGATATTCTTAATCATCCACATACCTCTGACGAGCTGCGACGGTCGACCGATGCTAAACTCCTCCGGTACCAACAACGCTACCTTTATGCTCTGCCCGCCGCCGGCGATCTTAAGCTGAAAATGTCGCGCGAGGTTGACGGTCTTGTGGACGGGGCGATAACTCTGGGCATCCCGGATGAGCTGGCGTGGATGCTCTTCCTCGACGGCCAGGATTCCATTGACATGGGTTAGTGCGGCCTCCCAAAGAAAATCGTGCATTGCTCATTCATTGTCTTCGCAGAACACTATGATCTCTCCCTATTGCGACAGTTCATGGACTTGTTTCCTGCTTTGCCGCTCACCTCTCTGCTCAAAGCTTACTTCCTTTACATGGATATTCCATTAGTAGAAGAAGACGACGAGGACCCGCCGACGCATAGAAAAGAGCCGGAATCAAACGGCGACCCGTTTGATAGCATGTTGGTTCGTAATCAGCTAGTTTCTGCAACGCATTACCCATCCCGTTTTTAGGATGCATACCCAGCCGTCTCGGACGCCATCATTGCCAACCAGATAGTAGCCGCCGTTTACCTGCATGAATGTGATTATCAGAATGCAATCACGGTTGCTGAAAACGGGTTGACGCTTGTCGCAAGAGCAGAAGCAGACAGAGGAAAGTCATTCCCGAGGTTCGTACTGGAAATTGCACAACGACTCTTTCACTCATTTATCGTACAGTAGTCGCCTAGGATTCAAAGTGGTGCTTGCTACGTCGCTCGTGCACCTCTTCCCACCAAAGCATCATCCTCGCGCACTTTCCGTCATCGATGAAGTCTTGTCTCAAGCACCGAGTAATACTGCGTGTCTGATGGGTAGAGCATATATTCTCCAAGAAGCGAGCCGGTGGGAGGCCGCCGCGGAATTATTTGCCACCATTAGTAATCTGCTCCCTGATGATCTACAGTTGGGGATACGCGCCAAAGAGGAGCACGCTTGGTGTCAAAGTCGATCTGGCGAGTTGGAGTTTGGCATCGAAGGGCTCGAGGCCGTGCTAACCATTTTGACGGACCTGGAGGACTCCGATTCAGAGGCGGCTCGCTGCTTGTGGCGAATTGGAAAGTGCTATTGGGACATTGGTGGTACGTAGTATCTACGTCGCAAATGCCGGTTGACTGAGCATGCATAGATGCGAAGCGGGAGGAAGCATATCGCTATTTCATTCTAGCTCTGAAGCGCAATCCCTCCTATGCACCCGCATTTACCTCTCTCGGCATCTACTATTCTGAGTTTGTCTCTCCTCCGGATCCAACTCGAGCCTCCAAATGCTTCCAAAAGTCATTTGAGCTGGATGCCCGGGAGGGTGACGCAGCGCGTAGATTGGCGGATGGCTTTGCGGAGGAACGGGAATGGGACCTCGTCGAGGTCGTGGCCCGGAGGACGATAGAAGGGGAGGGTGGGCTAGATGCGGGACTAAAGACGACAGAGGGCCCTGTCGCGGGCGGTAGATTCCTTCCTACCAACGCGTGGGCGTGGAAGGCAGTCGGTGTTGTCGAACTGGTTTGTTTGTTCTCTGTTGAAGCTTCGATTTTGTTAGACCAATATTCTTCCAGGCTCGCGCAAACTACCCGCCTGCAATTCAAGCCCTGCAAATCACTCTTAGAGCCGAACCGGACGATCAAGTGTCCTGGCTTCGACTTGGGGAAGCCTACAGCAAGGCTGGGCGGCACGCTGCGGCCATAAAAGCCCTTGCTCGGGCCAAGGAACTCGATCCTGAAGATTGGATGTGTAGTTTCTTCCTTGGAGACGTCCAGCGACAAATCGGGCAGTTTCAAGCAGCTGTGGATGCATTCCAGTCAATTTTAGTTCATCGCCCGGCGGAAGTGGGGGTGCTTGTGTCCCTTGGACAGACATATTTAGATTTGGGCTGCTCTGAGCTTTCTGACGGCTTTGCCGCGCGAGCAGAACAATCCTTCCTTACCTCGATCCAGATTGCTCTTCGGACGATGGAGGAAAGCGCTGGGTTCCGAAGTGTTTCGTGGAAGACAGTGGCGGACGCGATTTTCTTCTTGTCTCGTCGGTCAACCTTCATCGATGAGCGAGGAACGCGAGCCACCCTTGTTGGTGTAGTAGCGCTTGTTTCACCAGAGCCAGGAGGACGGCTTGCAGGCATCGTCCCGACGCCGCTCTTCGACGCAGACTCTGTTCTCAATGGGAGCAAGGCCTTAGAGGTCGCTACAGCAGCGTATGATTACCGCGTTACTCTCGGCTCTGCTGAAGGTGTAGCCCGCGGAAGTGCATGGTACGATCTCGGAATGGCGCTCCAGTCCTTGGCCACGAAGCAGATTTCGAGTGAGATACGACAGCAAACGGAGGTCAGAGCTGGAGAATGTCTGGCAGAAGCTGTTCGTGAAGATCCCGGCAACGACATCTACTGGGTTGCTCTCGGCGACGCCAACTTCTCTTCGCGAGCCAAAACAGCCCAGCACGCCTATATAAAAGCCTTGGAGATCGATTCCAAAGTTGACCCTTTTTTCTATTTTTTTTTTACCGGCTAACCGATTTTCAAGAATGCTCGCACCTGGTCCAGTTTAGGGTTACTATATTTGGATCAAAAGGACCTTGAACTCGCTAACCAGGCGCTTTTCCGAGCCCAGACACTTGATCCCGAGTACACAATAGCATGGGTTGGACAAGCCTTGGTAGCTACTGCAAACGGCCATCATCTAGACTCCACCACTCTATTCGAACATGCAGTTACTCTCGCCACTGCCATCGTGAGTCCTTTATCAGCCACAACATTCATGGTCCAACTTTCTCCGTTTCTAGCCCGAAGCAGACCTGGAATTTGCGTCACGGACGTTTACGCGTCTCGCGAGTGCGCCACACTCTGCCACACCCGCATTTGACGCTCTTCTACCTGCATTCTTCGTCCTTGACCGATACTGCAGGGGTCGCCCCGATGATCCCTGTGCTCTGCATCTCTTCGGTTTGGTCTGCGAAAGCCTTAATCATTCAAAGTTGGCCGTAGAGCTGATCGCCCGCGCAATATCTATCCTAGAGGCTGAGTACGAAGAAAGCGAGGATTCCACTGTCGAAAAGCACTTTACCATCGCAAATTCGAATATGGCTCGGTTGCGATTGTCTCTAAAGGACTACGATGGTGCCATCGAATCCTTTGAGAGCGCTCTTGGGCTGTTATCGGAAGATGACAAAGACCCTTCGGTCCATATCATGCGTGCCCAAGCCCAGTTTGGCATGGGCCTCGCTCACTTCAAGTTGGGTGATTTAGATGCGGCTTTGGGCTTCTTTGAAGCCGCACTCGAACAGCGGGAGATAATCTCATCGTGCGGGGGCATGTTACCGTTCTTCTTGCCCAAACTATGTGGGCCATCGGGACAGAGGAGTTCAAGGAGACAGCCAAGGCACAGCTACTCGATTGGTACTGTCATCATTGCCGTATGGGGAGATGTGGCTTACTCGACATCACAGCATCGCTGCAGATCCCGAAAATCTGGCAGCTATCAATGCTCTTGCCGGAATGGGTATTTTGACCGACGACGATGGCCTCGTCGATGCCGCGCTCGCAGACTTACTCGCACTACCTCTCGACCGAAGGCTTCAACTGGATCCCCAGAGAGACGTCAACCATCTGCTGATCAAGCACCACATTGGGCAGGTCGGTATATAGCGCTCGCCTACCTCACAGGCACTAATCACCCATTCTTGTAGGGCAACGCCGACAAGGCTCTCTCCGTAAGCCAAGGCGCTCTCTTTGCAGAACCAGGTCGCTGCGATGTCCGCAACCAGCTTGCAACTTTGGGCTGTTCAACAAGGAAATCACTCCTCCGCACTCGCGCTCTTGACGGGATCAACACCCACGGCGACTCCGACACGTTAGATGTGGTCCGCTCATCTCTTGCCCTTCAAGCCGTGACCGAATCTCTCAATGGAGACGAATCCAAGCTTGCGAAGCAACAAGCGCAGAAGGCCGTGTTCCTGACTCCGTGGGAGATCCGTAATTGGGAAGCACTGGCGTATGTGGGGGGTAGTTAATTGCCTGTATTAGCGTGTACATTCTATATTTCTCCTATAAATTAAGTCCCAGGGAATCACTGCCATGCTGCCAACGCAACAAGGTAAAGGCGGCGGGACACATTGTCCTGTTCTGTGACATTCTTTAGCCACCACCTTAGTTGTTGAGTCTTTTGCGGACTGTCTAGGTCACGGGTAACACTTTCCGGAAGTTAAAATGGGAAGCAGGAAGTACGCGTTGGCATGAACTCACAGGCCGCGTTCCCACAAAGTCTCGTCAAGCTCCTCTGGAGACAGCTTTGCAGCCGTGCCATCCTTCAGCAAGAAGGAATCATCTCTTTCGAGGAATTCTAAATGCCGTCTTATGCGTCGTATCCGCAAAGCATCAAAAGCCCTTCGACGAGAGTCGCAGGATCCTGAAATCAAACTTCAATATATAATATTCATCAAGTAAAAGGAATGGACCAACTCGCAGATCGCCTTAGATGCATCCTGGGTCTTCAACGAGGTGAGAGGTAGCTCGCCTCCTTTTGCGTCACGAGTAAGCGCCGCCAGGACTGGGCCGTGCTTCGCCGAAGAAGCGATGACCTTGTCCATCTCCGCTTCGCGTATCCTATGACGCTGCGAGGGGAGGAGGCAGGTGGTCGGCAACATGCCGGGGGCCCATATGACGATGAGGGGAATGATCTCCTCAAGGATAAGCGCGATCATGATGAATGGCACCAGTCTGTGTTAGTTTGAATGGGTGAAGATCGAGTGTACAGCTGGAACGTTTGCACCTCTTCAAGTCCGCGTTCTGGGTGCGCATCAGCCTAAACTCCCATCTCGCCAACGGAGTGCCACCCTCCGCTATCCTCCGGTGAATAGAGGCGATAATCGTCCGACGCGTGAAAATGAGCTTGACACCGCGGAGTAGAATTTCTAGAGACATATATATAAGGGCAAGGCACACATATCAACAGCAGAGACGTACGAGGAGCTGGATAGCTTTGTGCACGGTGCTGGCTGCCCAACCGGCTCCAGCAGGCGGAGGAGTCAGGATTCCGTGGGACTCTGCATGAGCAATATCGCGGGCAGTCGTTTCCTTGACGCTTTTGAGGAAATAGGCTCTTTTACGTGGACCGAAGGTGGGAGGAGGGGCAGAGGAAGAATCTGAAGAGACTTCTGAAGACTGGGTGGCGGGGGTAGGAGGAGGAGGGGTAGCCTTCGGGGACTTTATTGGGCCAGGTCTAAGCTTCACTTGTTGTTTCCGCTTGTCTTTTGGCGGAATGGGGGTCGGGGAATTTGAAGGTGTGTTTTGGGTTGGAAGGGTATTAAGACGACGCGTCAATACAGACCTCCGGGGAACCAGTCGGGGCGGATATGCGTTCACAACGCCACTGAAAAATATTCAGCACCGAAACACAGCCAAAAAGCTGAACAAATGGCGTACAATGTCCTTGCCCGCAGCATTGGAGAAGAAGAGAAAGGAATGATTAATGTTTGTATGTCGCCGCAAAGTCATCCAAACAAACAAAGCTCCTGTCTAGTACTCCACGATGAAACGCAGCACGCCAGGCAGTCGTGGCTACTGCAAAACGGTTCCAGACCGCGACAACATTTATTCCCCAGCGTTCTCTTCTCATTGCTCAGGGTGTATCCCCACCGAGCGACCAGCTCCAGATCTATTTTGCCTCGCTTGCGTCCGCCGCTCAAGCTGCGGGCGAGTCTCTAGCCTGCGCGAGCATCCTTGCCGGCCATTCCAGTGAAGCAGACGAC
Source organism: Mycena rebaudengoi (assembly GCA_029282285.1). NCBI lineage: Eukaryota > Fungi > Basidiomycota > Agaricomycetes > Agaricales > Mycenaceae > Mycena > Mycena rebaudengoi. Next base: position 40,790 of record JARJCX010000580.1, read on the forward strand.
TTCTCAGATGTATCCGTATTCCTCGGCCCCGGCACGTATGGCAAAGGCCACGAAATGGCAGTCCTGAAAAAGCTTGGACTCGACTCGTTGGCCAAGGAAGGCCGGGTGGGTCCCTAAGTCTCTCACAGCTAGCCCAGATACCGATTCGTTAATACCAGATATCGCCTGTGGAGCTCTCTGCGCAGAAGATACCAACTACGGTTGAGGGTACAAGTCCCGAGCTGGATGACTTTGCTGCCAAATTGGCCGAGTTGCAGGACGTGCATTGCTTCTCTGTGGAGCCCGCGTCTGGGAGCGAAGTCGTCTATTCCCTTGTCGGAAAAAACTCTGGTGGCTGGGGTGGTCTTGTAGGAATCGGTATCTGGTCCTAGCCATAATACAACACACTATCATACACGCTGCTACGGTTTCCGTCGAGGTTCTGATTGACCATTCATCCCCACCATCCGCTCTACCACAGCCTGTAAAGATTAAAGAAGAAACGAGGCGATAAGTAAAAAACGACAGTACCTGGGCGTCATCCCAGCTCATAGGCGGCTCGTCTTCGTCCTCCTCTGGTTTAGCACTATCGAGGGTCCCTCCTCCCGGGCCAAGCCCCCAACCGCCCTGCACATCAGGTGGGTTATGGTTATCCAGATCTGGGCTCCTAATTTCGTATTGTGAGCTGAGACCCGCACATGTGACGAACGAGGCAAACCTCAGGGCTTCGAGGAACTCCCGCCCCCGTTCGCGGTTGGCGAGCCCTTGTGTCACTCGCGGAGTTTCATCCCCAAACTCCAACTCTTCCCCGTCCTCTGTTATCTTGATGCCAACGCTCAACTGCTTCTGGGCTATCCGCCCTCGGCGGTCGCGAGGGAGCCCACCGGAAAGGAAGCTGGGCGCGCGCGGCGGACTCACAGGACTTTCAGTTGGTTGTTTGGCGTCAAATTGGGGTCGCGGAGATCGCACCACTCGCAGCAGATCCGCAACTGCTGCTTCGCTGGCTGAAGGTTGCGGCGGCGCAGAAGTCAGAGACATCGGCGGAGGACGTTGGCGGCTTTGCGATGTGAGTACAAGCAGCCTGCGAAGTTGTGAGTATGCATGGGTACGAAAGTAGAAAAATGCTACATTGCTGAAGGCGTGGCTGTATCACTGTTTCCTGAATGTTTTCCGGTCGATTTACTATGCAGCCTCGTAGCCTCGAGGCCAAAGGATGTATCACTTTGTCGCGAAATGAGCGTAGTGCAATTGTGCGAACATCAATATAATTCGCAGATAGATGTAGAGAGGAGGTGGAAATATTGCTTTTGCTCGTTTGTCGGCCACTTGGGGATGATTCGGCCACTTGGGGATG
>JARJCX010000581.1:0-42030 GCA_029282285.1 Mycena rebaudengoi
TTCTTGAGCACAACGGTGATTTAGCACATGTAACATAGCCCGTTCAAATCTGTTCAAATTCTAGTTTTTCTTCTTCTTCTTTACTTTGACTTGGCAGGCAATGGCAGCCGTTGGACCAAAGGTCCCCGGGAAATAATTTTTTGGCCCTATCCCGCGTCGCGTTCCGAACCGTTCCGAAAAAAACACCGCCTCCTGGCCTCCCTCCAATGGCACAATTTATAATATTCCCACTACCTTTAGGTATGGGTTTCTATAGGGCGCCCTATCAATCAGGTTTTGGCAGTAAATCACATTTTGGTCATTTCTCATCGCGTCAGCAGCTTTTCTCCCTGCCAAAATACTTCGGCATCGGAAACGGCTAAGCGTAATGCCGAAATATGCCGTGGAGCACCGTCAACTGGCTTACGGTGCACCCCTATTTCCTGAGAGAAGTGGGTTCCCCCAGCAAAAACCTAAGCTATACAAGCAAAACAAAGCTAAAAGAAGACCTTTAGATGAAGCTGGTCCGTGTTGGGTCATGGGAGCGCCTAAGACTCGGAGACAACCGATACATATAAGTAGAGCATTTTAATTCAGACGCACAATCCGACGCCGTTAAGTCTTTCGACCTTCACAGCTCCTAGATCAACAGGGATTTCAGTAAAGTTTATGCAGTGTCTTCTAGTTCTGATGTATAGGCTAATAAGTTGGTTATAATTCTAAATTTTGAATTGCAGAAAAAAATAAACCGGGGAGCTTACGAGGAGCTCTATGTATGTCGGACTCGACGATAATCGGATATCAATTTCAACTTTATTGTACTGCACTAGCTTCGGGGCCCAATTCGAGCTGCTCGACGCAGGCGTTTGGACGCCCAGAGATTTAAACGAAGCAGTGTAGATACAAATAATTAAGCAAACTGTCCTTGCAGAAATATTCAGCGCCCAATGCGAGCTGGTTGACGCACCTGCGTCGACCGAGCGAGTTTTGGCACCACAGAAATAAATGCTGAGTGTAAACCAAGTACTTAAGAACTGTCCTTTCAAAATGTTTAGTGCCCAATGCGAGCTGGTCGACGCGCCTGCGTCGACCGAGCGAGTTTTGGGCGCCCCAGAAAATTCAATATATTTGGCCTAGGCCTTCAGTAGAACTGTGCCATATGCATGTATGTCTTCAGAAGAATTTTTCGGGAACTCAGTATGCCGCTTGTGGGAATTATTCAAAGGTAGTGGGCTGTGCCGCTTGTCGGCCCTACCATTCCTTATTTCGGAATCGGTTCAATCGGAGTTGAATCGGAGCACTTTCGGCATCAAACATGTGGCTGTGTATGTTGTTTCGTCTGGTGCGTGACGTCTCTCCGTGCGCCACACACATCGGTCTCCCGTATATTACTATGTGCGTCTATCTTCTGTGGCTCGGGTTGTGACTGAAGATCTTGAAGGTCAGACGAGTATAAGAACGATTTCAATGATCCCGATTTTCTCGCTGTTTGCCCGGGACCTCCTGAATGAAATAGATTCGGTCGAAAGTCCAGCCTTCCACAAGACTCGTCCAAAGATCCCGAAGTTCTGCGGCGGCGAGGTTTCCGTCCTCGATAGCCTTGCGAACCTCTGCGTCTACAAAAGTCGAGGACAAGTCGTTGCCGTAGCTGCGGTACTCCACCCCAACCATACCTCGATCCTCGTCGCAGAAAATGGTCCTGTGAGCGAACCGCTGTTGCGGCACCTGCGCGATGTGTTCGGCCGCCTTAAAGATCATCCGCGAAGCATACGCCGCACTTCCTCTCACGTCTCAGGGCGAGCCGGTCTCACCAATCCACCTCTTCATCGATGTACCCAAATCACCCTTCGAGCTCGCCCTCGTTAATCTAGAGGTTGCAATACTTCGGTTTTCTTGGGACAAGTTCCGTCTGAGGTTGACAAAAAAACCATCGCCATACCAATTTCGCTTTAGTCGTCGCCGACATATGCGGCGTTGCCGCCGAGAAGCGCGACGACCTCCCGGCCGTGCAACGCGAGACCCTGGCCGAACTTCAGGCATCCCCCCATCTTGATCGCAAGAACCTCAATAGTGCAGCGGTCGACGTCGGAAACATGTTGAAAGTTCTTGATATGAATCACGAGGATTCGCATGTCCTCGCGCTACGGGCACTGTTAGCAAAAGTAGCTATCTTTTACCAAGGAGTCGCTGAACACGGGAACTCTTCGCATCTTGGAATAGTTTCTTGAAATGTAAGCCCATTTTCCTCAATCCCTTATTCATCCATGTTACTGAATGTGTCTCAGATCGCGTCCTTAATCCGGACTCTGGGATCCCAGGGACTGTCAACAAGGAGCTCGACACACTCCGTTGGCTCAAGAAAATTATCTCTATTCGCGAACATGCTCGGCGTGTCGCCCGGCTAGCTACGTCCCACACATTGGCCGACATGCTGCGCGATGTGAAGGTCACGGCGGTTCATAACAAGATCAACCCCAAGCTCATCAAAATGAACGAGAAGACGGTACAAGACGTCTTGGTTGCGTCGAAGTGTGAAATGAACCAAGGTGGCAAAACCCGCCGGCGACTACCTCAAAAAAACTGACCATCACTGCCAGTGCTTTTCAACCGGACAAGGAAAACTTATATTGTGCGTCAGATGTTCCCGCTCTTCGAAACACTCATTGACATATATCAGTTGAATTCCGAAAGCCACGACCGGTGCACTGCGAATGCGCCTTGCTGGCAGCGCTGCATGGGCTCCCCGCGATACCTTACATTGGGGTGTCGAAGCTTTCTTGCGGTTTTTGCCAGATCTATTTTGATGCCTATCGGGCAGTCACGAACTCCACAACGATGACCCAAGGCTCACACGGCCTCGCAACAACCTGGCGCGCCCCGACGGTAGCGGATTCGGCGACTAACGATCAGATACGATTGCACCTGGCAACGAAGTTGAATGCAAGTATAGAAAATGGCTGGAGCAAATATAATAGGTCGTCGCTAGACTCGCAGAGCACTGCCGCGTCGGGTGAGATTGAACCAGAGGATCCCGATCGTATGTCTGGTCTCTACATTTTCCCATTGACCCAAGCTCACCTTGTTCATTAGATGTCCGCAAAGTCAATCAAAACTGGGAGAAGTATCGGGCCCTGTTAAACCTCGTATAAGACTTGATCAATTAAATTTATATACACAATGAGTAACTTAGCAGGACGACCCCTGCATCTCTCGTCCTTTACACTGGATGAATTCGAGCACGCCATTCGGCACTCTGCTGTTGACATTCCGTGTTCGATGCTCGCCGAGATCCATTCCACACTTATTTACAACTTGCGCACTGTACCCTTTCAGCGGCATAGTGCTCTGGTCTCTCTACTTCGCCTCAAGGACCTGCTAGAGGATGAAGGTAAAGAGGACGACAAGCTGCTTGGGATTTCGATCGAGGAACTGACTGCCGCCATGGCTGAGGTCGGTAACAACTGGGAGCGGGTGCCTCTTCGGCACTCGGAGGGGCGCGACGGATGGGAAGACGCCGTCTTTGGCTGCCTGAAAGATGTTTGTCTTTGCCTTGCGTTCTTTGCAAATTTCACTCATAATGTTACCAGCATGCCACGTTGATCAACTTCCCAACCCTTCGAGAGGTTTTGACGAGGCTGTTATTCGCTCCTGATTCCCACGTAGATCCTTGTTCCTCATCTTCAGGCTCCTCTCGCGTCTCAAGCCCCGTTTCCTCTGCTTTGGTCGTCATATCTAATCCTGCAGAACGATACTACACGCTCCCTGCTGCCGACCGCATTGCCATCTTGTCTTTCATGAGCAATTTGGCCATATCAAGCAAAGCCGTTCATGGCCATATTGAGTATTGTGAAGAACAGCTCACCGCCCTGAGGAAGGAGAAGATTGAGGTTAATCGTCTCAAAAAACAGCAGTAAGCTCCGTCGATCCTGTCCTGTGTCCTTACCCTCTGACACCTCCCGCGCAGCGCGGAGGAGATGAATATACTCCGGATCGAAGCCAAGGAAGACCCCCTTCCTGCTCCCACGAATGGTGTCGACCAAGACGTAGTTATGCTCGATTCAAGCGACCTCTCCGATGTTTCAGGATCGGACTCGGCTCCTAAGAAGGGCTCCTCCCGCGCGAAAGGCGCCAAGACTGGTCTTGGGAAACAACGAGAAGCTGCTAGGCGTCAATCAAGCACGCTTTGGCTGAACATCGTAGGCTTGACGAGGAGGTCAATAAACTGGAACGCCGCTTGGAGGGCATTGAGCGGGAGTTTAGAAAACTTTTGTGCACCATTCGTGTCAAGCCTCTTGGGAAGGACCGATTCCATAACCGAATTTGGTGGTTTGATGGAATGGGCTCAGGATCGTTGGTGGGCAGTGGTGGTGTTACTCAGTATGGCGCCGGGAGGCTTTTCGTTCAAGGACCCAGAGTTTGACACAGATCTTCTCGCTGCGAGAACGGACGAAGGAATCGAGGAACGCAGGAAAGAGGAAGAAGGAGTTGAAGGGATGCTAGGGCCAGGAGATTGGGCGGTGTATTCGGACCAAGAAGAGGTGGGTTCATTAAGGTTCTCCTTGCATTTTACTCAATCATTTTCTAGCTCGACGAATTCATGGCTTGGCTCAATCTCAAAGGGCACCGTGAAATCGCCCTTAAGACTGTTCTTACTAAATGGTGGCCTCACATTACCTCCGGCCTACGGCGACGTGTTGCTGTACGTGCCCTTTTTTCCTGCTAAAACTTTTTCTGACACTGTCTTTCAGGACGTCAACGTTAATGCTCGTCTTCCCGAGGCGCGGCGCAGCACTCGTACCAAATCTGCCGTGCACGATATTTCGAGAGAACCTTACATGATGTGGACGAATCGCAAGGCAACCACTGTGGTCGCCCAGTAGGCTCCGTTGTCCGACTACACATAGCATTTATTACTCTCTTGGCTTTCTCTAGACAACATTCCAATTTTGTACCCTCACGCTACGCTGTATGCTAGTACATAGATAAAATTTAATTCATGATTAATAATGACGAGGAACATCCCCCCTCATTTTACTTCGGTAAGTAATTTCTAATTTCTGGAACCACAGTCTTGACAGGGAGCAGATTTCCTTTTCTTTCCTACAGTTTCTCAAATTGGATCGTTGATACGTGAGTTCGTATGCATGCCATCGCCCCCTCTGTCTGGCTTCGCGTTTGTATGATCCTGATTCATGCATCGGTGCTCACGCTAGTCAATGACAAACATGAGAAGAAATGCCTCGACACTTCAAAACTCAATCGAGCCTTGCTATCCTTCGAATTTGGTTGACTTTACTCAAGAGAATCCCGCAAAAGCCGCAGCTCGACCATTGCGATGGTAATCTATGTCGATTTCAGCCCCTCGTCGGCCTAGCCTTCTCTTCCACCCCGTTTTGGATGATGGAGCTGGTCCAAGGAAGCTGTGTTGGACGCCTTGACGTTCAGTCGTAAGATTTTTTTCACCAGAGCCACATATAAATAGTGGGGGGGGTAGCGATGTCTCTGACACCTCTCGCCACTATATTTGGCAAGTATTCGCTTTTGGCGCGTGGGTCGATTTCTTTTTACAAATGACCTCTGTCCCCGTCCCGGTCGCCTTCTGCGAGTATTTTTATTTTGTCAAGATAATTTCTGACAAAGAACCACAGGTACACGGAATCCTCCTTTGCTAGGCGACCGTCCATCTACACGAGGCGACCTTGCTGCATATGCTTCTTCTCCCTTGAATGACGAAGAAACTGCCATCGGTGCAATTTACCACCAGCATAAAGAGGGACTAGCCACGACTGGCGAAACGACACCGTATGCGGAAGGTTTTGGAGGCCCTATGTCACGGCAACAGGGACCTTTGTCTTGGGTAGACGAGCATACACCTCTGATGCGACGAACATCCACCTCGTCCGTTGTACCTTCGTATCTGAACATAAGACGACCGTCCCTCTCAGAGCCCTACTTTGAACCTGGGGGGCGACCTAAAAGAGTTGAAGTTTCCTCTCCTCCAGCTAGCCTTACCGTCCCCGGCCAGAGCACTTTTGGACAAACTGTACTCGTTCTTCTTCTGGAACGCCAACCAGAATGCACTGATTACTGCATACATTAGCTTTTCAACTGTGTTGCGATGCTAGTTGGCGTTGGTCTTTTATCAGTGCCACTGGCGTTTGCATATGCGGGCTGGGTGATGGGAACTGTCCTCATCCTATCCTATGGCTTCATAAGCCGTTATACGTACGTCTATCTCGACTTCTTGTATATTTAATTAAAATTCCTCAGCGCAAAGATTCTTGCGCGAATAGTATTGTCCGACAGCAGCCTCCGCTGTTATTCTGACATCGGTAGAAAGGCGTTTGGTCCTTGGTCGACTCCAGTGATCAGCGCTATTTTCTGCTTAGAATTGTTTACTGTCAGGTCAGTTCCGATAATTCTTTGTTATTTATCAATCGCCCATTAAAATATTGGCGTCGTGGTTTTCAGCGTGCTGCTGGTGACTCTCTACGCCGACTCGCTCCATTCGCTGCTGCCCCAGTTCTCTTCAGATACTTATAAACTTTGGAGTCTCGTAATGTGCGTCTTTTCATTGGCAGCATAGTTTGTTTCGTCTGAGTTTCTAGCAGATTATTGCCCACTGTCTTCTTGCCTCTATCGCTTCTTTCCTATTCTTCTATTCTCGGCATTCTTTCCACCCTATCAATAATTGCGGTTGTCCTCATAGACGGACTGTTTAAACGGACCTCACCAGGCAGTCTCTGGAGTCCTGCTGAAACATCTTTTGGCGTCAGCAGCTTGGGTAACCTGGGAATAGCGTTCGGGTTATTTATTGCGGGAGTAAGCTCCACCCTCTTCCTCGCCGGTTCAAGCTCATATGTTCGTTGCCCCAGTTCGGATGCCATCCACTCATTCCATCCTTGGCGAGGGATATGAAGGAGCCTCACATGTTCGACAAGATGATAAACATGGCGTTTGTATGTGCTCAGTCGTGAGTGTTGATACAGTGTTAAACAAATTTCAGGTCATTGCGACGTCCATTTATGTTCTCCTGGCAGCGGCTGGATATCTGATGTTTGGCAACTCTGTTAGTGGCGAGGTGGGCATAAATCGAGCGCCGTCTTGTTTAACTTACCGACGTTCAAATAGATCAGCGTGGACCTTCTGAACACTGTTGGATACAATCGCCCATTGAATCATTTGGCAATCTGGATGCTCGTACTTTCTCCCTTGTAGGTTCTAATGCATGCTTCAGTTGTATGCCGTGCTCAAGCTGAAGCCACAGATCCAAGTTCGCACTGACGACTCAGCCGCTGACCACTACGTTGGAAATAGTACTTGGTATCGCTGTGCCTCTTCCACCATCTTTAAACGAAGCGACGGGGAAAGCATCGACTGTAAAACGCGTCTTACGCATCCTCCAACGAATCAGTATAGCGTTGCTGTCAGTGGTGATGTCAATACTTGTGCCTGGCTTCAGCGAAATTCTGGCTTTTCTGGGATGCTCATCTGCATTTTTACTGTGTATCATTGGGCCTATCGCAGCGAAAGTGTCGATGGCGAGCAGGTGCGGTTTATTAGATGGGATGATAATGTCTCTGGCGTTGTCTATGGCCGTCTGGGGGACAATTGCGATATTCTTGTAACTTGCGCATGGCAGAATAAAATAATCATTGAATCTACTACATGTTGGCGCCATGTGCGATGACTTTTGTAAGCTCTGTGGATAAGATATGAGCGAAGGTATCGAGTTGTTGAAAACAGCAACGCACGAGCCAGCTTGATATTTTCCTGTACAACGGTGGACTCGATCTGGTTGTCGGGGTTGGGTGGGATCCGAACAACATTGGAATCAATCGTCCACCCTTGCTTTTCGACGTAGGCCACCAAATCAGACGCTAATGAAAAATGAGTGGCGGAAAAAAAAAAAAAGAAATAAAAGCACCACTCAAGTCGAGGTACGAGCCTAAACGGTCGGTTGAAATCCGTGTAAAGGTTGCTTTGACTGCTCGAATAGCGACTTCCCGGACAGCATCTTCAAAGCCAACGCACTCCACAGTGTAGTTGTCGCGGAGGCTCTCCAGCTCATCCGACTGGTAAATTTCCCAAAACGCAGGGAAGCGGCATCTGTACAACAAGTCGTTTAACAGCTTTAGTGTCGGCAATAGAGTGGGGAGTGGGTCGGGCTCGTCGAGGGTGGCGTTTATGGGTCGCTCGTCGAGCAATGAGATGCAAAGATTGAAGTCCGGGAGTGGTGAGGCAGTGAGCGCCTTGATGAGGATGTTTATGACAACATCGGGATTGTACAGGTCGGGGTTGAACTGATACAGTTTAAGGATGGCCAGATTGGCCAAGCAGTCGTACTCCTGGCTTCGGGTTTGGTGATAGAGGTAGTCCTCGAGAATTCCGACATTTGAAGGATTATATCTGTCTGTGCTCTGGCTCAGCATTTTCTCGGTTAAGATGAGGAAAATTCCAACCAACGCCCGAGACAAGGTTCTCGATGAGTTCTGTGCGCGTCGGCGGTGAGACCCAGGAGGATGCCATGGTTGGTGGATGGGACCAATTTTTTGGGTGGTCACGTCACGGTCAATTATTGAACTGGGCGTCCACCATGACGGACGAAATGCCAATGGACGTCGATTCTGCTCCTGCCACCGTTCCCAGCGCTGAAGCAGAGGAACTTCCTTTGCCTCAGATGGATGTTATAATTCCAGACCCTCCGCCAATAGTCGCATCTCCACCAAGTGCCACCACCTCCGCTTCCGTTCAGCCTGAACCGCAAGCACGAGGAGTCGAGGGACCGCGTTATAAAATACGCTACAGTCTGAGTGGACATACAATGTCCATATCGTCCCTCAAGTTCAGCCCAGACGGCTCCAAGCTTGCCTCATCAGGTTTGTTGTAACCCATCTCTTCTAAGTTAAATGATTATTCCTCGGTGAAAGGTAGGCGCGGACAAAATTATCAAACTCTGGGACACATATACGGGTGACCTTCTGCGCACACTTGTCGGCCACACTGAAGGAGTATCCGACATTGCTTGGTCAACCGACGGCGAATACCTTGCGTCCGCTTCGGATGATAAGACAATTCGGATATGGGATATGAAAGTTGTGCGTGTATTCGAATTGCGCTATCATGTTAACCTCTTGAGCCCTTGCCTTAGGGAACAGAAGTGAAGACACTTCTTGGGCACACAAATTTCGTTTTTTGCGTAAATTATAACCCTGACTCTAATCTCCTCGTCTCGGGTGGATTCGACGAAACCGTCCGGGTATGGGATGTTGCAAGAGGTATATTGTTCTCTTCTCTTTGTAGAAAACGCAATTGAATGAAGATAGCAAAATCTCTGAAAGTGCTCCCTGCTCATTCGGATCCGGTCACCTCTGTTAGTTTCAACCATGATGGTACACTCATCGTCTCATGTGCTATGGATGGCCTAATGTGAGGAAAGCTTTTCCACTTCGTATCTGTCGCTAACACCGATTCGCAGACGAATATGGGATGCTGATTCAGGTCAATGTTTAAAGACCCTTGTCGATGACGACAACCCAATCTGGTCCGTCTGTTCGTCCAGGTGGTTGCAATTATCTTAAGCCCGATTTATAGTTCCCATGTCAGATTCTCGCCCAATTCCAAGTTCGTCCTGGCCTCCACACAAGACTCGACCATCCGACTGTGGAATTATCAAACCTCCCGATGCGTCAAAACGTATATGGGACACACAAACCGCACATATTGCATATTCGCGTGCTTCAAAGGGAAATACGTCATAAGCGGGAGCGAGGATTCGAAAGTGTACATTTGGAATCTTCAGACGCGCAAGGTTGTCCAAACGTTGGAGGGTCATCGAGGTCTGTAATTGTACCAATTGATTCGTTCCCTTGCTCATTCGAATTAATCAGATGTCGTGTTGGGTGTGGCCGTGAGTATTGGGCGCGCGCGGTTCTTCTGTTGGTCGCTAATTAGATTTGAAATTGCAGGCGCATCCAACGAGGGAGATAATAGCGTCGGCATCAATGGAGAAGGACCTGACTATCAAAATATGGTATGACGAGCCATAGCGCTGTCACGTTGTTCACCGCATGGCAACTGTATATACGGTTTTTGAACATTTTGTTGTCGACCCACGACTGCGATATATAATTATGCCGAGGTATCGACAGCAACTGCAGGAACTTGCGCCGTAGTGTTCTTTCTTTTCCGCTTCTTTTTCCGTCCCTTCGGTTCCTCATTTTGTGCGTCGCCAAATTGTTTTTGTTCAGGTTCACCACTCTCATCAGCATCGTCGCGTTTCCTCTTCTCACCCACAACGGGCTTCCTCACGTTCGAAACAGGCGGCTCCTTCTCCTGTCCCTTCCCCTTGTCTTTCGTAGGGGGTTTGGAACCAGTGTCCACCTTCTTCTTCTTGACGCTCAGCGGATTTGGCCCCTTAGGGCCCTTCTTCTTTTTTCTCGCAGGCTCGGCCGACGTCGAAGGACGCAGAGCAATCTGCTCGGAGCCCGATGGACGGAGCGCTTGTTCTTCAGCCTGTCCATGGTTTAGTATCGCTGCATTTGGCGCAGAAAACCGACGCACATATTCTTTACTCTTGATCGTGGCGTCGCTGGGAGGTTCTAAGACCATGACCGAGCGGTTTACGTGCACTATCGGGACCCCTGGTATGGAGCGTAGTTGAACACGCAGAGGTTGGGATTGTGTCGCGATCACATAGCGGTGCTTATTTGTCTCGCCTAGAATATTCAAAGTTGAGCAGGAAATATGTAAGTGATGAGGGCGGTGGGACGCACCGACGACGCTCGCGAGGCATTCGTCACCTGGTATGGGTTCTCGGTGGTTGCACTTTCGGCGCTCGAAAGTTTTGGCAAGGTCAACCGCGGGCTGCAGCGTCTTTCCTTGCAGGTACAGTTCGTGAATACAGCATTGGGTGATCACTGAACAATGGCTTTGCCGCCACCGCTCTTAGCGTATGGACACGAGAGGATGTTAGTTTACATACTTGGCTTGACATCTCCTTGAAGAACGACGTGGAGCTGTTTAGCCAGCTCGATTTTGGCATCCGTCGCTGATTTGCACATTTCCGAGTCGACTAGAAAAATAATTGTGGGTGTGTATAGCTTGCACGGAGAGGGGGATGCTCACCAAGAACTTGGTAGGGCTGTCGGAATCCAAATGACATGGAGTAGAGGGCCATGAGTTTCCGGTACGCTTTTGCGCGTTTTTGACGCATTTTGGGTCGAGAGAAGGAGTTTTAGTTGCACTTGTTGTGCTGCACCTTCCTTACGCTTCTCCATGTTCTCGCCGATTCTTGTTGCTGTATTCGTCAGGTACGCTCCGTTCTTCTTTTGGCGTTCGACTTGGAACGGAACGCACTAGCTTTGGACTGTCGGTGGTTGCTACGGATGTTACTGGCAAAATCCAATGGAACGACGTGTGTCCTGGTTCGTCTCATACTTGCAATTCTGTGCGCCGGCTGAGCCACCGTTGTAGGAATTAGCTCGCTAGGCGCTGCCAAGGTGGTTCTCGACGCTGGCAAATTTAATGGGGACGTTCTGCGCGATGGCAGCTTCCTGATGTACGGGTTTCTTACGTGCTTTGAAAAAATACCTCTGCTCATCACAGCAGGTAGACCGGACGTGCCCGTTGGGACATACATCCTTTCTGTCGTCTCGCACGACTACACCTTTGACCAGGTAGGCGACGGAACATGTATTATGGTTCAATTTATGCAACGGAGCTTCCCAGGCGCGTATAGATGTTCTCGAATCCACATTCGAAGCCAGACCATACTCTGTGGGAACCCCTCTGAACCCGGCGTCGCCCGTCTTGTTCCCTGAAATATTGCTTCCCGCTCGAGCCACACACGTCTACTTCGTGCCCGCCGAGTCGTTTAATATTATGGGCATGATGCAGAACCCGATGATGTTGATGATGCTCTTCGGAGGGATTATGGTTTTCGCCATGCCATACCTCATGGTGCGTCCGACGCACACTCTGCGCTGCGCGTCTCACTTCTGGTGCAGAAAAATATCGACCCGGAGGCTATGAAGGATATTCAAGAGCAGCAGGCCAAGATGACGAGCATACAAAGCGCGATGGCTAGCGGAGACTTGAAAGCAGGGTGAGGCTGCTTTGTTTAAATTTCCTGAGTGGCTTTAATTGGCGGATAGATTTTCTGCCCTTCTGGCTGGTGACGAGGCCGCCCCTGCAGCCAAGGCACCATCTTCCAAGAACAAAAATAAGAACAACAAGAGGCGGTAGTAATTTAATAATGTAGACTAGCTAGATAGAATAGTACGTTGTGGGGGTGAATATTTTATTTGGATCATCGGCAAGCAAAGAGAACGGCGGCCGATCATGATCGTTGAAGCCTTGAATATTGCAAGACGACTTTTCGCTCTTTGTCTAGCCTATCTCACTCAACAACGACGCTCTGAATGACCCCCTACTGTTGATTCCCTTGCACACCCACTGGGTCGAGTCCAATGGCGGCACCTCAGCGCTCTCCCCACACTCCTTCCACTGGCATCCCGTCTGGCAGGTCCTCCAAGCATTTGTCCTTGCTCCCCACTCCCAGGCGTCCCTCTTTTAGCACTCCCGCACCCACATCGCCTCCTAGCCTGTCAGGCTTCCGTGCTTTTCGCTCTCTTTTACCGTTCGGCCCCAACAAGAGTTCGACGCCTGTTAGCTCATCTGTCGGCCCGAACCCCAACGGCTCCCGCTTCGCCTCTTTCTCCTCGGTCAGAAAGTCAATCTCCAAGGACCGCAATGCCTCCCTTTCTTCACCCATGTTGCCCGTCATGGTCATCGACCGCTCGGCAGACGATTCTGCTGAATTTCCCACCAGAAAGTCTGTTTCGCTATACGGCGACAAACCGCTCCCCGACCAATCTGTTTCTCCTCCGAAGAGTTCCAGTCAACTGCCTGCAGTGAACCTACCGAGTTCCTCTTCCTCTGAAGATCCACGACGCGCACCCCGTATGTCTCACTTTCCTCCCTTTTTTTCGTCTTGCTGATCCGTATTGCAGCAGGCTCGCCAACAGTGACCTTCACATATGAAGACACCACGGCCCCGCCTACAGGTAAATTACAAGGCGCTATTTTTCTGCTATTCATTCACACCCTATTTAGCAGTGTTCATTCCTCCTGTCCGAACCCCTTCACCGCTGCCCGCAGAGCTTTCAACGATTATCGAGGCAGACACCTCAGGAATCTCGAAGCATCTACCCTCCGCTTCCCCATTGCCATCGCCATCTCCTATTAGCCCTAATCAACCCATCCTCCAAGAGGAAAATTCGGCCGCCGATGAGACATCCGCCCTAGACCTCTCTACCACACATTTGACCTCTCAGGTCGTAGATGCTATGATGGCACAGGAATATGGTGCAACCAAGGCATGGCTTGATGCCGCCGAGGAGCAGAATCGACTTGCGAACGCCAGTTCTGACCATGTAGACGTTAGCTTCAATCTCAGTTCGCTCGATCCTGACCTTGCTGCTCTTCTGAGTCCGAACCGGATGGCTCCCTCGGAATCTAACAACACTATCAAAGCAAAATCTTCCACTGATTTATTACTTTCCCCACCGTCTTCACCTCACCAACCTCTTCATCAATCTTCGCGGCCGCGTTTGCGGCCAATTCAGCGTCCATCAACTTCGCCTACTGAAGGCACCCGGTCCGTGTCGGTCTCATCCTCGGCACACTCCCGAACAGCGAGGAGGGCCCCTCCATCTCCGTTATCTACTTCGCATCCTCCCTCTCCTACACTATCTTCTGCTATTCCTGCTTCGCCACTTTCGTCCTCCATTCCTGCCCCCACTTCCTCTACACCGGCGTCCATGCGGCGCCCTCAACACTCTTCCTCGGCGTCGTCTTCGACACAGACAACGACCAGGAGGCCCCTGCTTGGGCGCATGCTTCAATCGGACAACTGGGAAGGAGCCTCTTCCTCCTCTCGCACGGGACTGACCCGGCCGAGCCTAGACTCCGCCGGCTACAGGCCGTCCTCCGTTGCCTCTACTTCCAGGACGTCTCTCGACACCAGCCGTCATCGGCCTTCCCTCGACTCTAACCGTCACAATTCAAGCGCAAATAGTACTAACAATAACACCGTCCGCGAGCGGCCTAGGAACACTCCATCTCCCACGTGGAATGCCAAGTTGCGGCGACCGCGTAAACGGAGCATGAGCGTGGACGAGCCCCGCGCGTCGCCGCCGGGGTATACGTCGCCCCCGAGCAGCAGCATGTCTGGTCGCCCCGAATGGCTCGGCCCACGCACGGCCAAGGCGTTTAAAGCCGCGGGCCTCTTGGGTTCGTCAGACTCTGTGGACGGTGATGACCACGCCTCGCCGCCGCCGCGGAGCAAATTTGGGTTTGGATCCATGCGGAGCAGCTCGACGGTCGGACGCAGCACCACGGACTCGCGGCTGGGGATGGTTTCGCCGGGGGGGTTGTCGGCGCGCCGGCGCGGGAGTGGGAGCGGGAGTTACTTTGGAGGGGGGAGTCAGTTGATGGAGAGCCCGACACTGACGATGTCCAGTCGGGATACGCCGCGGTCTGTTTCGACGGCGCCTACGTCGGTGTCCGGTGCGTCGTGGGGGCGGGAGGAGCGGGAGGAGGTGCGGGAGTTGAAGGACAAGCATGCCGTGGAGACGGGTGCACTGCTTAGTGCATTGTCGGATTCGCAGCGGACGACCAAGGTCCTGCGGGAGGAGAATGTTGAGCTGCGGGAGCGGCTTGCGCGTCTCGAGGAGCAGATGGAACGGTCTCGCCCGTTGGAGAGGGAGAATCAGGCATTGCGCGAGTTTGTCTCGGAGCTTAGGGAGGAGGCGGGTCAACTGAAGCTACAGCTGCGGTTGGCGGCCCCGGTTGCGAGTTCGTCCAGGTATCTGGCACCAGCAATAACGCAGCCTTTCAGGCTCCCGGCCCGCGGCAGTGTTGAACAAGACCTGTCTGAAGATTCCTACAGTGCTCCGCATTTTTCATCCACCCCTGCGACAAAAACACTGCGCAAGCGGCTCAGCTCAGAGACGTCGTCTATCTTTCCCGCTCCGCCGTCCAACATGTCGCTGCTGCTGCACGAGGACGGGGCTAATTCTAGCGATTTGGATGACACGTCGATGTCTGCATCGCAGCAGGCCTCGCCGACAATGGTGCGTCTGGCGCCTCGGGCGATGCACAGGAATAATAAAAGCATCACGTCCATGGCCAATACTTCGCCAAACGCGTCGATGCTCGGAAGCCCCCGCAGCCTGCTGTTGCGACCGGAGCACGAGATGCACCTTGGAGATATGGATAGCCTGGATCTAGGGCGGACTGGGCCTGATGACGGCGACGAGGACTGGTCGGAATAGACTATTTTTATATTTTTGGCACTACATATTGTATATTTTGTACACTATTAATATCTCGTGGATGGTTCCTGTCAGTTTAGCTGGCGTGTGATAGCACAGCTGATCCGGGATTTTCTGGGTACAGCAAGGCACGTCGGAGGACAGCGTTGCTATGGCGCATGAGCTCCGGTGCAAGCGATGTGGGGATGAAATACCGTTGTTTAAACTGAGCCAAGACAATGTGAGGTGGCTTCCGTTCGCCCATGGTTGAGCTGTCCATGGATCTAAATTACATAGGGGGGGTTGGTTGGGCAACCGGGTTGCACTGGAGTCGGTGTGCGTACCGATCCTTTAGCGTTGTCTCGATGATGTACATTCTGTCGTTGCGTGTGGGGTCGCCCTCCGCTGCTGCACCCGGAGCCTCCTCGATCTTGAGGGCAGTGACTGCGATATCGGGGGAGATGCTCTGTACGGTTGGGGGGTCTGTCAAATCGAGGAGCAAAACGTGTTCGTTGTTGTGGGGTAGGAGGGCGAGCGGGTTGTCGTCTGCATAGTGGTATTGAATATTTGGATGGGTGAGGAGTGTGCTGCGACAGAGGACGTAGTACGGAGGGACTTGTGGTGGTTGCATTTGGAATACTGATCTCCACATGGACGTGGTGATCCTCTCTAATCCCGATAGCCTGGAAGATCACCTGTTGCTATGTATAAGTTTTAACGCCTGTTCCCTCCGACCACATCCCTCCTCCCTCCCTTTCATTCTTTTTACACGCTCATTTTCCGCCATGGCCCGCCTGCTCTCCGTCGCACTCGCCTTTTCTTTTATTTCGACCGGGCTAGCTGGTCCAGCTTGTGCTACGAAATATTACAAGGCGAAGGATTGCATGACCCGGTGTAACTTAAAGTGGGGATTCCCGGGCCTGATGATGGCGACGGATCCCTGGGGGTCCGTCATGCACCGCGTAGACGACTCGGAAAAGACTTGGAACAAGTATCTCGCAAATGCTTGTGGTCAAGAGTATGTCGCGCGTTTTTCGACCTTTTTTTTTGCAAGTCTTAATGATTCTCTGAGCAGCGCTGAGTCCTCTTCTTCGTCTGATTCCGAAACCTCGTCGACTGCCGCGGAGCGCACCCCCGGTCTCGTCAAAGGCGTCGGCGGTCTGGCTACGCAGTCAACCAAACCCGCGACCACCTCCACCACTTCCCGCTTCTCCTCCGTCATTCGTTCTACTACGACTTCGACAACGTCAACCCGCACCACGACTTCAACCACATCTACCAAGGCTCAGGAACCCACTCTGGACGTCGGAAAGTTGAAATTAGCCACTACTACAAAGAAGGCCGAGCAGCCCCAGCAGACACAGAAGGCTGCCGACAACAACGATGACGACGACGACGACAACAACTCCAAGTCCAATTCTAACTCCAACTCCAACTCGCTCTCCGACGACAAGGACAGCGGCAACTCTAACAGCGGCAGCTCTAACAGCGGCGGCGGCAATGGCAGCAAAGCCTCAGACGCCGACCGTGAGGCTTACCTGAAGGGCCACAATACTATCCGTGCGCAGCACGGCGCCAAGCCACTCGTTTGGGACAACGGTGCTGCTGCCAAGGCCCAGGAATGGGCGAACAAGTGCACGAATGAGCACTCTGGCGGAACCCTCGGGCCTCTCGGCGGTTCGTTGTTTCAGTTCTGTTCCTTGCAACAAATCCTGACGTGTATTCCAGAGAATCTGGCTGCCGGCACTGGCTCCTTCAGCATTGCCGAGGCCGTCAAGGCCTGGACTGATGAATCCTGTTAGTGATATGGCCCTGGCTGTCTGCTTTCGCTGATGTGCTCGTAGCCGAATATAACCCGAGGAACCCGCAATTCTCTCACTTTACCCAGGTCGTCTGGAAAGCCACCACCAAGGTCGGATGCGCTGTTGCTACTTGCAACGGTATTTTCGAAGGCTTCGGGGTGCGTTTTTTTTTTTACTATCAGTGTCTATGGCTTGTCTAATATGACTCGTCCAGGCTGCCCAATACTACGTCTGTGAATACTCCGAGCAAGGCAATGTCCAGGGCGAGTTCGAGTTCGTAGTCTTCTTGCATCTACGTGTGTTGTTGTGCTAACTTTTTCTGCAGCCAAAACGTCCAGGCCTAGATATATGTGTTTTTTTGATGTAGTTGTCGTTCGCGACTGTCCATTCTTTTATCCTCGCTTGCAGCGTCGGAACTTCGTTCTCATAGCTAGACTATAATACCAATTTATGGATGGCCTTTGTATTTTGTAATCCAAATTTGAAACCTAGCCTGTGCGGTAAGCTCGATCAAGGCTCGATCCAGCCGCTCTAGCGGACCAGAAGATAGTCGTTCACAAGTGCTATACCTGTGTGCTTCCTTCATGGTGAACTCGTTCAACCTCGCGGCCAACTTGGCGTATGGGTTCCTAATCTTCGCGACAATTTGCGCGACGGGCCTGTCGTGTGTAGCGCTTCTCGCGCAGGCGGTGCGGCATGCGCCTGACCGGTCGTGGTCAAAAACTACAATGCGCTGGTCATCGGCTCCTCGTACGCCATCGTGCTCGCCATTTCCCTCTTCTTCTGCGCCAAACGCCGCCTCGCAGTCCGCATGCGTCTCCAACGCATCTCCAAGGCGTACACCATCATCCGCAGGGGCGATGTTCCAAATGTCTGCTTCTTCTATGTACATATCTTTCCCAGATCCAACCTGACACCCTGGCTCGCAGTCCGTGCACGAATACATTGCGCAAGAGTACACGCGGACGTGTCTCGTCTCGCACCAGTCTCTGCCGACGGAGGTGTTCCACGCAGGGTGGGGGCGGCCTGGCGCGTCTTTTATTCAAACCCCTGCGTTAAATAAACTCACAGCATGCAACAGGGACTAAATACGACGGCATACGCTTCCGCCGTGCGCTGCTCGAGACCATCCCTATCATTGGCGAGTGCCCTTGGAAATTTGACTGTCCTCAATTACTAACTGCACCGCAGACGGACTCGCACGCAAAGTTATCCGCGCGCAGCCTGCGCTGAAGCCGCACGCGCGCATGTTATATCACTTTCGGTTCATCCTGCCACTGCTCAACGGGGAGGACGAAGAGTACACGCCGCTGCACTATTACGATTCCGCGATCCAGCTCGCGCGCAACGCGGCGCAGGAGCCGACGGAGGATGAGTTTGTCATGGGCATGCAGGCGGCGGAGGAGATAATGAAGAGGTGCGCTCGCCAACTGCTACTACTGCTCATATTTCTTCACTTGACGCCGTATCTACTCAGCCTCACGTATCTGCTCGAAGAGGACGCCGATGGCTCTCGGGAGTCTTAGGATGATATTGCGGGATACGGCTCTTTTTGCATTTGTATGGAGGGGTGTGCAGGCGCTCTAGTGCAGGCCGCCGGCGTACACCTTTTGCCAGCTCGGGCGCGCGATCCAGGCGGTCCAGTACGCCGCGACCTTGGCCGGCACGGGCTTTTCATATGCCGCCTCGAACGCCGCCAGCGCCCCATCGCCAGACTTGGCGCCCACGGTCTCGGCAATGCGCGTCAACCACGCGATCACGTGGAAGTCGTCCTCGCCGGGCGTCTCGCCGCCGTCTCGCCGCCGATAAAACCAGCGCCGGGGAGGAACGTGGGCGGGGGGTCGGGGGTCGCGCCCTTGACCGAATCAGAGTGCGCCTGCGACTTGGCGGGGGAGCCGGCTTTGTGCTCCGCGGGGGCTGCGCCCTTGAAGATCGCGAGGAGACCTGCGTGACAGTGGTTAGGATGTTGGGTTGGGGCTGGAGAACGCGCGCCTACCTCCGTTCTCGGCGATCTTTTGGTCATAGAACGCTTTGTATGGTGCGGCGTCGGCCTCATTCGAGAACTTCTCCAGTGCCGCTTGGCCTGCAATATCGTCAGTCTACTTCAAGTGGTTGGGATACTGGACGAACGGTTGGAGAGGAGCAGTCCGGCAAAGGAGGTGCTCTTTGCGGAGAGCTCCACGTCGTTGCGCTGTACGGGTATCAGCATCGCAGGGGGGTTCATTGGAAGGCAGCGCTGGATACCGCTAGCAGCAAGGCCAAGCTGGGGTCGTACTTGTCCTCGTGGATGGTCTCCACGATAGACGAGGCGTGCGGGACTTTGACAGGGGCGTCTTTGACGAGGTTGGCGACGACCTCTGCGGTGCTGGTGTAGACGGTGCCGTTGGCCTCGAGCGTCGGGAGCGTGCCTTTGGGGTTCTGCGGGGTGTTTTTAGGGATTATAACTATTGATTTCATTCTGCACGCACCAGTTTAAGGAAGGACGGCGCAAAGTTCTCGCCCTTGTAGAAGTTGACGACTTTCTGTGTGACGTCCGCGTCGGTGTATCCTAGCTCGATGCTGCAAGCCCCTAATTAGTAGATGATCTCGCTCAGTTCGTTGGGGGCGTACACGGCGAGCTCAGGCACGGCGGCCCACACAGACCTGTCGAAGACGTAGAGTGTTTTAGACATTGGAGAGTAGTGCGAAAGGATGATAATTAACGAGCTGCTACATACGACCACTTTATACTAGACCTCTGATATAAAAAAGTCGTTACGCGCCGGGAGTAAGTGCCCGGAGTGGGGATATCACAAGAATTAGAAAGCGCGCCTTGAAACTTCTATGTATTCTATTGCACCAAGCAGGCGCGAAGTCACGTACGATAAGCAAGGCTCAGCAGGACGTGCCCCGGGAGTACTAGTTGCAATATCAGCAAGCTCGCGTCAAGTTCGCACGTCCTGTACGACTTAAGTCGTTACGCGCCGAACGTGCCCGGAGTAGGGATATCACAAGAATTAGAAAGCGCACGTTGAAATCTATGTATTCTATTGCACTAAGCAGGCGCGAAGTCACGTACGATGAGCAAGCCCGGGAGTAACTTACACTGAGCACGCACGCGTCAAGTCACGTCCTGTATGGCTTAAGTAAACTTAAGTCGTTACGCGCCGGAAGTAAATGCCCGGAGTGGGGATATCACAAGAATTAGAAAGCGCGCGTTGAAATCTATGCATTCTATTGCACCAAGCAGGCGCGAAGTCACGTACGATGAGCAAGGCTTAGCTTAGTAGGACGCGCCCCGGGTCAGCCTCACGTATCTGCTCGAAGAGGACGCCGATGGCTCTCGGGAGTCTTAGGATGATATTGCGGGATACAGCTCTTGTTACATTTGTATGGAGGGGTGTGCAGGCGCTCTAGTGCAGGCCGCCGGCGTACACCTTTTGCCAGCTCGGGCGCGCGATCCAGGCGGTCCAGTACGCCGCGACCTTGGCCGGCACGGGCTTTCCATACGCCGCCTCGAACGCCGCCAGCGCCCCATCGCCAGACTTGGCGCCCACGGTCGCGGCGATGCGCGTCAGCCACGCGATCAAGTGGAAGTCGTCCTCGCCGGGCGTCTCGCCGCCGATAAAACCAGCGCCGGGGAGGAACGTGGGCAGGAGCTCGACGACCGCGCCCTTGACCGAGTCAAAGTGCGCCTGCGACTTGGCGAAGAAACCAGCTTTGTGCTCCGCGGGGGCTGCGCCCTTGAAGATCGCGAGGAGACCTGCGTGGTAGTGGTTAGAAAGTTGGGTTGGGGCAGGAGAACGCGCGCCTACCTCCGTTCTCGGCGATCTTTTGGTCATAGAACGCTTTGTATGGTGCGGCGTCGGCCTCATTCGAGAACTTCTCCAGTGCCGCTTGGCCTGCAATATTGTCAGTCTACTTCAAGTGGTTGGGATAGTGGACGAACGGTTGGAGAGGAACAGCCCAGCGAGGGACGTGCTCTTTGCGGAGAGCTCCGCGTCGTTGCGCTGCACGGTTATCAGTATCGCAGGGGGGGGGGTTCATTGGAAGGCAACGCTGCGTACCGCGAGCACCAAGGCAAAGTTGGGGTCGTACTTGTCGTCGTGGATGGTCTCCACGATAGACGAGGCGTGCGGGACTTTGACAGGGGCGTCTTTGACGAGGTTGGCGACGACCTCTGTGGTGCTGGTGTAGACGGTGCCGTTGGCCTCGAGCGTCGGGAGCGTGCCTTTGGGGTTCTGCGGGATGCTTTTAGGGATTATAATTCATTGATTTCATTCTGCACGCACCAGTTTGAGGAAGGACGGCGCGAAGTTCTCGCCCTTGAGGAGGTTGACGACCTTCTGTGTGACGTCCGCGTCGGTATATCCTAGCTCGATGCTGCAAGCCCCTAATTAGCAGATGATCTCGCTCAGTTCGTTGGGAGCGTACACGGCGAGCTCAGGCACGGCGGCCCATACAGACCCGCCGAAGATGTAGAGTGTTTTAGACATTGGAGAGTAGTGCGAAAGGCCGATAATTGGCGAGCTGCTACATACGACCACTTTATACTAGACCTCAACTGAGTGATATAAAATCTGTTGCTATCCGATCTTTGATTGTGGATCGGTCACCGTTGCGCGACTTTAGCAGTTACTTGCTTATATTCGGGCGTGTGCGGGCTCACCAAGCAGGCGCGAAGTCACGTAGGCTTAGCAGGACGCGCCGGAAGTAATTTACCCGGAGTAGTAAGCACGCGTCAAGTCACGTCCTGTATGACTTAAGTCGTTACGCGCCGGGAGTAACGTGCCCGGAGGGATATCACAAGATTTAGAAAGCGCGCGTTGAAATCTATGCATTTTATTGTACGACACGGAACACTCAAAACAGGAATACCTGGAGACGCGTCGATGATGATGACCTGTATACCACAGCTGTAATTCGCTTACCTTGTCGGCGAGCTTGCTGATCGTGCGGGGTGCAGGCCACTTGAGTTCGTCGAGGTGTTTTCTGTGGGTCGGTGAGCGGGTTAACCTTTATTGGATAAACGCGCTTACTTCATTGCCGTGATCATAGGCGGGGGTCCTAGAAATAACCGGTTAGCAACGGCGCGCTGGGCGGTAGCGATTCTAGTCATACCACACAGGAGGATTTTGGCGTCGTGCGTCGACGCGGGGAGGTGCTCGTGGATGTGGTCCTTGGACACGAAGCCGACGCCGCCGGTCCAGCCCGCGGGCGGGTTGTTGAGGACGTAGTAGAGCTTGAAGCGGTCGGCGTGGGCGCGGGCGAGGGCGTCGAGCTCGGTCTTCATGAGGATGTCCTCCGGGTTGACGTTGGCGTAGATGAGGCTGAGGGCGGTGCGGTCGGCGGGGTTCTTGAGGACGGCGTTGATGATCTGGTACATGGGGGTGATGCCGCTGCCGCCTGCGATCATGCCGAGGCCACCGGTGAGACCGGGGGTGTACTGGAACATGCCCTTGGGGCCCTTGACGCGGATGTTGTCGCCGAGTTTGAGCAGGGAGAAGTGCCGCGAGACATTGCCCAGCTCGTATGACTGGGGGATGAATTAATTGGGATGGCAATGAAATGAAACGGGGCACAGCAGGCGGGGTACCTTAATGAGGAGGTCAAAGGAGCCCTTTTGGTCATCGCTGCTAATGGGAGTGTAACTCCGGATGATGTCCTTGCCATTTATCTCCGCTGACACGGAGATGTGCTGGCCCACAGGTAGGCCGAGGGTGTCACCGGCGCGGGGCAGGGAGAAACGGTAACTGGGGTATTGGGGTAAATTAAGTATGTGCACAGGGTGCGAGGAACAAGACGAACATGGCGGTGTTGGGCGATATCTGGATTTTTTTGGCCAGCGGGAACTCGAGCCAGACCTTGGGGTCTAGTATTTTGCGGCTTCCTGGGCGACAGATGAATACGACGCGCCGGAGAGGAAAGTGGGGATGTGTGCGCACCAGATTTAATGAATGTTGCCCACAGGAGGGTAACGAGGACGAGTCCACTGCTGACAATAAAGGCAGGAGTAGACGCGAGTGCCACGAGGTCCTGTGTGCCCAGGTAGGGGATGTCGACGGCGTGAAAGTCGATGTTGGCCATTTCGTCAACGTTGGTGTTCTGTTTTGGTAGGCCTATTAGGATGATGTTTCTGTAGTCGTAGCCCGCGGCAACGAGTTTTGAATCTAAGTATCGGGAGAGCCACACCAATCCCAAGAACGGAAGAATTAAGGAAAGCAGAAATACACAGAGTTCGAGGCTACGGCCGCTCATAAAAAATCGTGCGATACGTATCTATTTGTTTGTAAGCAAACACCGTTATCTGGGCCGCGACCCACAGCCCATTAACTGACGCGCGACGCGTCAACGATACCGCCACCAACACCGCGTGCGGCCACCTCGGGCTCAGTATACAAGATACCGGCCTCCCTTTTCTCTCGGTTTCTCTCCTTCTCTTATGTGACTTATTATATACCCCATATGCTCCAGGCCACCCTATTCTTACCTACCCCGAGACACCAGCTCGCTCACCCGCAGATTATACCGGCCACTTTGCTATTACTAGACACAAACGGACACTTTTACCTACCGACACACCCGTTTTTTCTTCTATTATTTATGCGTAGTTACTACGCCGGCTTCTTAGCTATTTAGTCTAGCTTGTGCCGTCAATCGACTCTCTCTCTCTCTCTCTCTCTCTCTCTCCCACAGCCCATTAGGAGGTCGGGACTCGCCGCGACCTATTTCGAGGCAGGTATAGCTATTGGTATTAATTGCATTCCTGTACTCCCCGCTTGGACCGGAATGAGGCTTCCGAACGCAAGCTGTTGGACGATCCGGTGATCCTTTGCCTGTCCATTTTTTGCTTGTTTCAACTGAGATCGGTGGGATACACACGGTGGACAGTCGGACACACGTCGGGACGGATAGGTGAGCCGGTGATTGGCACCGCCACCTGGTTGGGTTGGCCTTTTGACTTGACTACAGGCAGCGGACCCAGTCAAAGGCAGCTGCGCCACACCCGGGCTCTCTCTCTTACCTCCTCTTTCTTCTTCTCTTTCCCTTTCTTTTCCGCGCTGCGCGTGTATCTAGCAACAACCCACCACGCTCAGTGTGCGAGGTCTGCGCAGTATGCCTCCAATGCCTCCACGTAAACGGGGTCCCCCAGCATCCCTTAGGATCGACACCCCAGTCCAGGGAACCCATATAGCCCTTGCAACTGGCGACAGCTCTGCATCTGCCCTCTCTTCTGCGACATCCGAGTTGGACTATTCCCCCTTCAGTCGTCCCTCAAAGCCTCGCTCGCTCCAGAACATGAAAAAACTCTCCCTCAACCTCCCCTCGGCCCAATCCTCCGTCACCTCCCTCCTGTCCCTCGACCCACCCAGCACAGGCAGTCCCATGCCGCTCGAGCAGCCACCCCGCAAGGAGCGACCCCGCCGTCCGTCCACCATATCTCTCCCCGCAGCAGCCCCACCCCCGATCCCGGCAACCCGCCTCGTTCGCAAGGGCGAGGATGGCGATGGCTCCCCCGCTGCCCCCTATGCCGACGGCCCGATCCAGATCCTTCCCGGCGTCTGGCTCGGCTCAGAGGACAATGTCCGCGACTGGAAGGGCCTGCTCGAGCGAGGCATAAAGTCTGTACTCAATGTCGCCAAGGAGGTCATATCGCCCTTCGACGCCACCGCGTCCCAGGCCCAGCGCGCCTTTTCTTCCACCCCAAACCTCAACAACATGCCAAAAGACCCAGACTCGACCTATTATCCGTCCCATCTGCCCAGTGGCAGACCGAGCATGTACTACCTCAAACTGATGTGGTCTCACGGCCAGCAAGACCTCGTCGACCACGGCTTCCCAGAGGCAATGCGCTTCACCGACGCCGCTATGGAGCGCGGGGATGGTGTGCTTATCCAGTACGTCATGTCATGTCTGTCAGCAGCTTTTTGCTGATACACCCAACTCTCTCTCTCTCTCTTCCTAGTTGTCAATGTGGCATTTCGCGATCTGCCACGATGGTGATTGCGCTCGTTATGCGAGCAGCCGCAGAACGCTCCCCATCAGTACCTCCCGAAATATGGGCTTTGAAGGGCATGCAAGGGGCGTATTCATTTGTCAAAGAAAAGAGTAAATGGGTTGGACCAAACATGTCGTACGCATCCTATGTCGCCTTCTCCTTTGACATCCGCTGACAGGCATCTGTAAAAGGCTTATCTATCAACTACTGGAGTATGAGAAAAAGCTCCGGGGTGCCAGTGGAGACATGTCCGGATCAGAGTCCATTATGGCGGATGAGGACGAGGAGTGGGGTCGGCAGCGGCGTATGCTCGACGAGGTTCCGACAGATGATGAAGACGGTCAGGAGAGCACCTTGGTCATGCGAGAGGCCCAGGCCCTCGACAAGGCGATGGAAGACCGCGTTCTGGCCCGCAAATCATCGGCGTCCTCAGTGGCGTCGTCGATTTCCGGAGTCGGAATGGGTGCTGCTTGGAGAAACCGATATGGCTCCCGCAAGCGTGCAGGGTCCATCGCCAGCAACATGACGAACGGTAGCATCCTCAGCGAGGACCTTGTTGAAGAGGACGAGGAGCAGGAGCTCCTAGGCATTGGTGGCGGCTTTGACGATGATCGGGAGTCTAGTGCTGAACCCGAGTTTTCGTCTTCTACCAGCTCACCAGACGACGACGTCCACACTCGGAACACTCCTCGTCGTCCTACACGGCAAGTGCCGCCCCCGTCGGCGCCTGTCTGGAAGACGTCGTTCAGTCTTCCTCCACCACCGGCAACAGCGGTTCGAGCTAGCTTTAATTTACCCACAAAAACAAAACGGAGACCGACCCCCCTCGGGCTCCCTCCGGTCCCTGCGTCGCCCATTGCAATCGTCGTACAAGGTCCAGACAGCCGCGCGTCATCTGCACGCAAGCCGCTGATTTCTCTGCCCCCGATGCGCTCGCGCACCGAGGCGAAGAAACCCGTCCCGCCACCCCTCCATTTAAGGAGCAACGTATTAAAGAAGATGAAACCCCAGACCCCCTCGGGGCTGGCGACACCCTCGCAAACGCTTTTTGTATTTCCCCCCTCGCCGACGCTGACGACGCGCACGCCCTCCGCCATGACCCTCACCTCGAACCTCAACGGGCCCCTCCCGTTCCCCAGCCTCTCGACCCCCCGCGTCTCGACGTTCCGCTCCGAGGGCCGCACGCGCTCGTTCATCGGGCTCGGCGCGCCTCCGACACCCACCACCGCCTTTTCCAAGGTCGACGTGCGTGGGTACATCGGGCTGGAGTAGGCTCCAAGTCCACAAATCATGCATGCGAAATCTATGTCTCTATGTCCTCATGTGGTGTCACCCTTTGGTGGTTGCATGGCTATGTGCCCTTCTTCCTCATCCTCATCTTGTCATCCCTCCATTCATCTCACATCGAACTCTCACCTTCAATCGCACCAACCCATCGCATCGCATAATTTCTTCATTATTTCACGCTGCACACGCCGGTAGATCTTTGTACTCTCACGTCGCGCCCGCGCCGGATTGCATTTTTTTTTTCCGCCCGGGCCCTTTCCAACACGTCACGGACAACGTCTTTGCATTATTATTGACTATTCACTCCTTCATCCCTGTACTTGTACATATCTTATTTTCTGTCTCTCTTCCGCGCCGCCCGCCTCCTGCCGCCCCCACTGTCTTTTCGCGTTCATACTTCGTCCCACCCTTTCGTATTATTGTGTAGTTTTAGGTATTTGCGTGTTGTCTCTTGTCACCTCTTAGCTTTGTACGCAGCGGGTCGAGTCGGCGGAGGCGTCTGTGTGTGGTGTACATACGTAGGTTACTTGTAAGTAGGCGGGACAGGAATCCGCGAGTGGGAATATATCTTAGGTGTATATTCCGCACATCGACATCGATATCGTCATTGCACGAGCCGAAAAGATCTTTACGGCGGATGTATATGTATTGTGATGGGCGATCTCGAAGCACGCAGAGATCTGCATTGGGATTTACAGGGTGTGTGATGTGCGATGCGCCTGAAACGCCGACGATGAAACGCGACGCGTCCGCTGGCCTGTGACGGGGTCGCGTCAGTCAAAGTCACGTCTCTCGCGGTTGGTTCGCACATCGTGAGAGTGGGAGTGGGGGGACTGTCAAAATCCAGATATAAAATCTTTGGAAAATAGACCAGACATATTTTGACACCAACAGACGAGTGGAAGTAGTTTGGTGGATAAAAATCGCGACCATCCCACGCTCGGCGGGCGGCGCGGTTTCAGTTTGGTCTTGTCCCTCCCCCTGCGCCCATCTCTCTCGCTTGTGCGTGATCGCTTGGATTTGGGAGGAGCGCCGCCTTGGCGGGTGACGGTCCACATTTTTCTGTCAATCGTGAATATCATACGATATTATTATTATTATCCCTTGGGACAATGAGAGATGAGAATCATGAAATGGGGCTAGACGAGAGCAAGACGAGAGTAAATAGATCTAATATTGAGTTTGCCGTCCCATACATGTTCCTGCTCTTCAAAGTACTGTCTAGGGAGTACTAAGTACATGCTTATTGCGAGCATTAATCCCAGCCAACACCACGCGTCCTTCGAAGTCATCAGGAGGCAAGATGCCATGGATTTTAAGATTCTGAAGTTACGACCCAGTGGGAGAAATTAGATAACGTCGGTAGAGGAAATTATGTTGATCGCTAAGTACTTTCCAACCCAGGGGGAAAAAAAAACTTATCTAAATCTGGCAAGAAGTCTGGCGTGCATGCCAGTCTCGTCTCGGTCTGTGGGGGCATTAATGACATGCCTGTAAAAAAAAACCATTGTTTTCTGGACAGTGGTCATCAGTAGCTCGGTCAGTTCCTTCCGGATTTCAGCATCACCTTGAACCGGCTCACTGCGGAATTAGTGCATGCTTACCGGGTCTCAGTAGGTTGGACGCTCTGTCGAGGTTTTCCTCGTCAATAGAGTCGGGTGCTTCAATATTATTGGGATGAAGAGGAGAAAAGACGAGCACGTCCCGTAGACGCCCCGGGGAAGCAGACAGTCGTTCGATTGAAAATCCCGTCTGCTGGTCGATACCGTAAATATCGTGTGTTCCACTTAGTCAAAGTAGGGGACTAGACGCAGTATACAGTCAGGCCTGCCACCGATGAAATACGCCCATTGAATTCGTGAGGTGAAACAGCAGCCATACTTGTGCAAATAATATTGAGGGCAATGGTCTTCGCCAGAAGGCAAATATGGCAATTTGGAATTGCGGTGGCGACGCGGTTAGTTCTCCAGGTAATGTTCCTGAGAAAATGAAGAGTCCCAAATGCCCCAGGCCAAATAATGCCGGTTATGCACGCCACACGGACAGATCTACTGCCAGCAGCGGTAATGTGTACCTAGATGCCCAAAAAGTGAACATGACCACTGGGAAATCGCAAGCATTCCGTCTCCAGTCAGAGTCTGCATTTTCAACTCAAGATACCGCCGAAATTTGCTCGTCGTTCTTGCCACTGCGTCCAACCACATTGATCTCGCGAAGAAGACGGGGGGACAGATCTCCAGAAGAGAAGATGGGCGTGATAAGGCAAACAACCACCATTCAAGTTGTGAGATTGATTTCCTTGAAGGATTTGAAGCCATGGCAAGTCGACAAGTAGAAGAATTCAGTGGGGAAAAGGTGAAGGATAAGAAGCAGGATAAATTGGTAGCCAGCTAGGTCAGGTCCCCTTGAGCACCCCGGGTTGTGCTCTCACAGAGAATGCCAAAAAAACGAAGCAAGTTGCAATTGATGCGACCTCCAGCACTGCCACCCACCCATGCCCAAACTCTTTTCTCAGCTAAGAGAATTCTACCGCCAGTCATACTCCTATCAAGCCAAGTATTTTAGCTGGAAACTCCTCCACGTTGGACTATTCCTTTTGTTCATGTCTACCTACTAATCAGCGCCAGACCGTAAATTTTCTGGCTGCAATTCACCTTGTGCTGACCTATGTGGGGACGATTACGACGGTATAAACTCTATTGTCAAATATTGCTCTCCATTCAACAGATTTTAGATGTCGGGGCCATCCATGCTGCCCACGTTAGCAAACAGCGGCCAGGTTGTTGTCGAAAACCGCTGGTCACTCCGCTTTAATCCAGGCAGTCTCAGACGGGGCGACCTGATAACGCTTCATTCGCCCCTGGACCGTACACGCATCATCTGCAAGCGCGTCATCGGCCTACCTGGAGACATTATTTGCGTGGACCCTACAGGCCAAAAGGCGCCGTCCACAGAGCACGTCGTGGTGCCCAAAGGACACATTTGGATTATGGGCGACAACGCGGCGTACTCGCGCGATTCACGCGACTATGGACCCGTTTCGATGGGCTTAATTCATGGGAAACTCTTCGCAAGGGTGGAGCCAACTTTTTGAACACTCAACACGAGCTGACATGGGCACAGATCTGGCCGTTCAAGGACCGCACGATATTCCGCAATCCGACCACCTATCTGGACTACTAGCCTCGTAATACTAGCCACACTGGGGGGGTCTACTCGAAAAGATTCTACTCCAAGTTGAACGCTCCGCTAGCTTTCAGCCAGGTTGCTATTGAGTAAAATTCATGGAGTAGCCTCCTTGACCGTTGGGCTCGAATTTGAAGTTGTCTGTAGACAATCCAAAATTTCCTGGGGTAGCCATCGTTAGCTATTTGTGCATTAATATTGTATACCATACCTAGAATGCTGTTACCCAGTCCTTTCAGTTTGCCCAGCATCTCAGCTGTCTCCGCTTTTTGTGCAGCCTCCAAGCGAGGCTTCAGGAGATGTAAGCTTCTCTCGACCTCTTTGACCTGCGAAGAAGCTGGCGGTAATATCTTGAGCAAGGTAGTGTAATCTGGTTGTGTTTGAGACCAGGACCACCGGTGCAAAATGACTCAACCTTCTTGCGCTACCGTCAGCGATGACCATGAATTTATCTTTTCGTTTGACGCTGCTCGTCTTTGCAGCGCTTTAACGTAATTGGGGTCATCCATGAGTGCTACATGGAAAAGTGGTAAACGGAGATTATAGCAAGTGCCTGTAATCAAACCTTGTGAACATGCTTCGGCCGCTTGCTTGTGATCGTCCTGAGCACAAATTTGTTGGCTCTTTCACGCTGAGAGCAAAGCTAGACTCACCAGCTTCACATAACACGCCCCAATATTAGCATTTAAAACCGCCCGTGCTTTGGCACATTCTGTTTCTTCCTCCGGTGTCATGGGATTCTGTTCCTCCTTCGAGTCGGTCTCATCTGCTTTGGTGGTTTGGTTCTCGGACTCTGTATCTTCGATAGGCGGCGCATCATCATCTTCAGGTGTGGGTTGGGTTTTCGGCTGTCTACGCAGCGGTAGTTGCCCAAGTCCTGCACGATACGCCACGAGTGCTTCCTCCCATCGGCGTGCGCGAAAATGGTCATTTCCTTCACTCTTGAATTCTTCTGCCACATGGAGACGTTCCTGCGCAAATAAGACGCGGCCAAAGAGAGAAGAGCGGGACATACAGCTGTGCTGGTCTCTCCATTGTCGTCGGCTAGCGGATCGAGTCTTGCCATGCGCGGTTGATGCGTGGTCACGGTAACGTGACGGATACTTGTCATCACCACCCGCGGGCCGCCACGCTCACGGTTGCTTCGCCGCGCGTGTCGTGTTCCGGCGTGCCGAAATGGCCCACCACCGTTCGTTGACGGTGACCGTGGCGGTTAGAGCACACAAAATGCCCCCCGTGTGATCATGTCAAATTCCCAAATTAGCATGGCACGGTCACTTCGTCTAGACTATACCCTAAACCCAGGGTTCAACATCCGCCTTAAAAAGACACCTTCGAGTTCAGGTCGTCGGTCATGGCTTCTCAACAACAGAACGTTCAACTAGGCATCGATGCCGCCAAATGCGTCCTTGTCATCGGAGCCACGTCTGGCATTGGTCGAGCGTTAGCCCTTTCCATCTCTGAGCTGCCGAGCAATCCAGTTGTCGTCTGTGCTGGAAGAAGACAAGATAGACTGAAAGAACTAAAAGAAACCAAGAAACTCGAAACATATCAGATCGATGTTGCTGCAGACCAGGACACGCTGAAGAAGAATGTTGACGAAATCGTCGCGAAATTTCCGAATGTGACTAGAACAGTGCGACTCCTTCTATCGCCCTGATTTACCTTTGCTATCCAGCTAGACGCGATCATCTTCTCATCGGGTATCCAGTACCAGCTGGATTTCAAAGCAACTGTCGACCTCGACCGTAACGCAGACATACTTATTTCCCGACTATAGCTCACTGTATTTAACAGAGGTGGCGCGAGAAATCCAAATCAACTATCTCTCCGTCGTATCTCTCATTTCATTATTTTTGCCGCATCTCCTCAAGCTCGGGGTAAGCCGTGCGCTCACCTTCTCATTTGGATTTTCACTGAAGCTTTGTCAGGCTGAAGGACGTCCTACGTTCATTATTCCGATCACCTCTGCATTGGGACTCATGCCTGCTCCTCCTGTCATCAATTATTGTGCCTCAAAGGCCGCCCTGCGGAGCTTCACCACCTCTCTTCGTATCCAGATGAAGGGTACGAACGTCAATGTAATCGAAATTATCCCACCGTACGTGCTCTGCGCTTCTATTAAACCGCATGATACTGAAACTACTACCAAGCTTGGTGGAATCTGAACTCCACGACGGCGAGTTTCTTCACATACATCTTTCAGCCAATTTTAAAGCAGTCCCACAGAACAAGGTACCTCGGAACAGCTGTCCAAGATATGGATGCCCCTCGATGAATATACCAAGAAAACCATGGATGGCTTGCGGAAGGGAGACACGCATGTCCCTGTGGGAATGGCGGAAACTGTTTTCAAACGCTTCTCTGAACTGGACAAACCGCGATTCTAAAACTTTTTATCATTTCCTATTTCGATGTTACGACATTAAAACAAGACATTCCAGTTTTTTAACTTTGCAAGTCACAACTGCTTTCGTACTCTCCCTCCATTTCCACGGTGCCTCACGGTCACTCGCATCTATTCTCACCGGCGGCCTGTCAGATAAAATTGATGTCACGACTTGCCAGGGAACTGTTAAATATCCGCCCTATGAATCAAGTTCAAGAAGTACCGTGGGAAGTTGAAAGTTAAGGGACAAAGTATAAGTGGCAGTGACCATCATGATGTCAGTGATGGAATCAGGAATCCCACCTCTTTCGAGATGTTGACTCCCACGGTCGCCACTCGAGAATAAGTCCGCGATGAAGGCAAGCCAACAGCACAAAATATATAAGGACTTCGAGATCTGACAGAAAAGCAGCCCATCCTGAGTCTTCCATCCATTTCCTCCCTCAAATACAAGACCTCTCTGCAAACTAATACTTCTATGCAGGTGCCGACGACCCCTATTGCCAGGACGCAATACGAGGGTGGGCTCGTCCCGATGTCGGAGGTTCACCGTACGTCGCGTTGCGTGGCCGACATTCAGCTGACGAAGAATCCATGTAGGCCTCATATCGATCATGGTTCATCAGCGCCTAGTCACTGCTCGCATGCGGCATAACAGCGACGTGGCTACAATTTGGATCCTCGAGGTGCAGCTCACAGACGCCATAGGCAGGGAGCAGAGGATGGCAAGGGATCTCGCAAGGCTTGTGAATGAAAATATCGCCCTTCGGAAGCTTGTGGCGGAGATGAGGCAGACTCTGGGCAATAGGAGGGCGGGGACTACGATGCTGGGTGGTGAGGAAGGTGGCCCCAGTGCCAAACGGCCTCGTTATAACTGAAAATCCCATTGTCGTATCAGTGTAAAGTAACCACTTTCTCAGCCTTGAGGTTTCTGAACATGACCCGGGCGTTCGGAACAGTTCTCATACATGCCTGTAAATATATATTGTACAGCAGCACAGAGCTCGCAGTCAATTCGCGCCTGCCCGCGCATTCTCCCATGCCTACGGAACGAGTGGTCAGCACCGCACAGCTAAAATACACATGTGCACACCTCGAAGAAATGCCTACGGTCAAGGACTCTGACACCCCGACAACTCTTGAGCCCCAACTTCTGCATCTTCGGGCACGAGTCCAGTATTTGGAACAGGCCTTCGCCTATGGCGCATCATCGCTAGCTGATAAATAGGCGAAAATTCTACGCACTGTTCATCTTGGTGTCACCGACCTCGAGCGACGTCAGCTCCGAGCAGCTCGCGATGAAAGGCGCAGCAGCGTCATCGATGCCTGTGTTGTTCAGGAGCAGGGTTTCGAGGCGGGAGGGCGTGTCGCCCTGTAACCCTGTGAGATGATCCGACCGCAGAGACGGGATCGCGGAGAGGTTAAGCCACTACGGACAGGATCTCATTAGGGCGTCGGGGGGTCGGACAGGAGAGCAACCAACCTTGCAGTTCCTGCCCACGCCGGCAATAAATTGCTCCATGGCGCCGGTGGTGCCGAGCTTTATATTGCCAACGAGACTCAGGTTGTCGAGGCCGCCGCACTGCTGCAGAAAGGGCATCGCCGCGAGAAGGGTTGCATCATTCAGTGTCATGCTTGAGTCGATGGAGG
The DNA here is from genome assembly GCA_029282285.1 of Mycena rebaudengoi. NCBI lineage: Eukaryota > Fungi > Basidiomycota > Agaricomycetes > Agaricales > Mycenaceae > Mycena > Mycena rebaudengoi. The sequence continues at coordinate 33,589 of JARJCX010000581.1, forward strand.
CGATCGAGCGCTCGCTGGCACCGAGTGCGCCGATGGAGAGAGTCTTGAGTGTGGTTTGCAGCCGCGGAAGGATCGCGAGCAGGTCATTGTTCGACACATTCGTGGACGTCAGAGACAATTTCTCGAGCGGCGGCATCTCGTAGCCTGGCGTGAGCAGCGCGTGGCGCACGCCGGTGAAGGCGAGATCCAGTCGTCGGAGAGACGGACACAACGGGAGAAGCACGTTCAAGGACACGTCGGATATGCGCAGGCTGCGCAACTTGAGAGTGTGTAAGTTCGGGAACATCATATCTGACTCCTTGTCGATCATTTTTGAGAAGGTTGTGTCTGTCTGTGGTGCACCGCGTCAATGTGGGCGGAGGATTCTTATTTTTATTGTGAGTAGATACCCAGTTGGGGATTCCTGCAAGCTTGAGGACTTCAAGGCGCGGACACGCCTGGAGGACGGGCAGGAGGGACAACGGCGTGATAGTTGTGTAGTTCACATTGAGGACTTGCAGTTGATGGCATGATTTGGAGACTGCGAGGAGCGTTTTGGGGCCCACGCGTGTACACCCCCTGCGGCGCAAAGACTCAGATACGTGGCAGAGGAGAGTGTTTTTCCGGACCGTAATACCAGCACTTTGAGCGTGGGGATTTGGGAGAGCGTCGACGCGAATATTTCGTCTTTTATTTTTTCAAAGCCGGACAGCTCCAGTTCGCGTAGTTCTTTTACTCTTGAGAGCGAAGAGATGGTATGGTCCTTGACACCGGGAAGGATGCTAGAAAGTGCAATAGCGGTCCCGCGGAAGAAGTAGGTGACTAGGAATTCGTGGTGGAGGAATGTCGGACAGATGCGGATGAGCTCCATAAGAATGCGTGGAAGGAGCGCGTCTGGCAGCATCTTCAAATGGGGGGAGATGCGGTTCCAGACGGGCTCGTTCCCTCTGAGGTTCCGGAAATTCTCGGCGAAGAGGCGGGTTACGAGGGAACAGAGTGTGGGGACTGTGGTGAACCGCGGGGCACGTATGCTCAACGAGGAGGAGGAAGGGTCTTTATTTTGCACCGATGGAGAGTCATCCTCTGTCGGGGCACCAAATTCGCGTCCCGTTTTCTGTCTTTTGCGGGGAGTCGACATGGTGGTAGCTAATTAAGGCGAGTCACATGTTTAAATATTCATGTCTTTCAAACGCAAAGCTACCCGCCCGGCGTCTGCGCCCCCTGCGACCGTGGTATCGACTGGAATACCCTCTCTAGACGACATACTCGGCGGAGGAATCCCGCTCTCGTGCTCTCTCGTGATAACTGCCCCAGATTTACATTCCTCATATGGAGAATTGGTTCAGAAATACTTTATCGCGCAGGGTCTTGCTTCGCGTCAGAATGTCTGTGTCATAGGCACACTGGATTTTGTGAGGGAATGCATGTGGATGCCGCCCGGCGCAGGCTTTGCGGACGTGGACGCCGACGAACCGGCGCGCAGCGAAGAACAGAAAATAAAAATTGCATGGCGCTACGAGCAGATGAAGCAGTTCCAGACGACCGTCGCGTCTTCGCCCTCTTCTGCGTCTGTGTGCGTATGCGAGTTTCATTTGGCGCGTCCCTTGCCGCGTTAACTCGCGCGCCGCCAGATCTGCCCAAGATGCGTGTCGGACGTTTGACCTGACCTGCCGGATCTCCGAGGCTGTCGTCGCAGAAGCCCTCCAGTCCAACCAGTTGTGTGTTGTAGATGTGGGGGACCCAGCGGCGACTCTTGAGCGGCTTAGGGAAATTTTGGAGGCGCAGACCAAGCCGATAAGGGTCTGTGTTCCCTCGCTGGGATCTCCACACTGGGGCGATCTTACGATGCAGGTACGCGCTCTTGTATTCTTTTAATTAAGTGTGTACGCATTACAACTGGGCTAGGATATATTGCGATTTCTGCACGGACTGCGGGCACTCTTGCGCCACTGCCCCCAGGCGTGTGCCTCGTCGAGCTTGGCGCCCGAGCTGTCTACTGACGACGGGGGCTGGTATCAGAAGCTGGGATGGCTTGCGGACGGGGCAGTCACACTGGCGGCATTTACAGGTAATTAGATCAAGCAGCTGGTTTCACGGGAGTTGATTGGAATGATACCAGCCAATCCGGCGCTTTCCACGGCCTTTCCGCTGCATCATGGGTTGTTGCGGATCGAACGACTGCCTGCGTTGCAAACGCTTGTGCCCCCGAGCGACCGTTTCTCAACACTTCGGGGATCCGTGGGGGGCAGTGGCGAGAACAACCTGGGGTTCAAGTGCACAAGGAAACGGCTGGTGTTTGAGACGCTGCATCTAGATGTTGATGGGGGTGTGGGAGAACGGCGGACGACGCCTGGACCTGGTGCAGCGAGTACGCGAGACGCGTCTGCGGCTGCGGTGAGGGTCGAGGTCGAGGGGGCCGCGGTCAGGAGCAAGAAAGAGAAAAAGCGGGTTGTATTCGAGTCGGGTGATCGCCCTGAGTTGTATGATTTCTGATTGAAAACATGGTTTCATGATGGCGGGGTCGGTAAGATATTAGTGCTCGCTGTCACTACGTCGTCGAGCCAGTCGTCTATATCAGCATTTTGCGGGGATGGACCGCCCAGTGTCGTGGATCTCGTTATCCCAGTCTGAGGACGAACAAGACGGTGAATTTCGTCTATTTGTATTTGTCTGCGTGCTTCTCATCCTGCCTGTTGCAGAGCCGGCAATGCCTGATGTGCTGAGCCTCAACTCGCCCATGAACGGCGACTCGAACAAAAACATTGCAGTATATGGCTTTGGACGCCCCTCGCTTCCCGACCCCTCCCACTTTCCCGACCCTTATCCATTCCGCAGGGCCCATGGTCTCTCCTCGACCCCCCCGGCCCTTTCCTCCTCCTCCTCAGGTTCAACCCGCTCCTCGGCGTATACTAGCAATGGAAGTGCTCTCGCTTCTGCGGACTACACCCATGTCCAGGTCGCGTCAGGCGACCCGGACGACGTCGGCGTCGGTATCACCTCAGATTCCGTCGTTCAGCTCATGGCAAATGAGCCGGCAGCCTCGCCGTCGTCCCCGGGCCGCGTGCTCGTCGACCAGTCTCGCTGGTCCGAGTCGTACACCGCGAGTATCCGCACACGCTCTCGCTCCTCTTCCGACGACAACCCCAGCGAACAGTCGCCGCGCCTCCAGCAGAAGAAGAGCTACGATATGGCATGGCACCAGGCCGTTGACGAGCGGGACGAGTTCCCTGCCAGCGAGGAGGAGACAGATGAGGATCACATCTTGATGCCGGACGATGACGACCTCGACGACGAGGAGCGCACCTCGGCAGCCCTCATCGCAGAGGAGGGTCGTGGTATGATTGTTCAGGGCGAAGGCATACCCGTCTCGGACCTCCACATCCAGCCCGGTACGCTGCTGTCGCTTGCTTTGTCCTCGTTCCCATTTACTTACTTGTGTGGGCCCAGGCACGACCCATCTTCTACTCGGCAAATCAAGCACGCCCAGCGCGCTCCCCGCCTTCCTCACCTCCGTCGTCCCTCAGATCTGCACCTCCCTGCTCGCACTCGACATCTCGGCAAATTTCTTGAATGCACTCCCTCCCACCCTCGCCCTGTGCGTTTGTCTCGAGGAGCTTAATATTGCATCAAACCCCCTTCGCGTCCTTCCCGTCTTCCTCGCCGATCTTGTACATCTTCGCGTCATCATCGCAGATTCAACCGGCATAGGCACCTTGCCCGACACCCTCGTTGACTTGGACAAACTTCATACCATCAGCATTCGGAGAAACAAAATGCACGCCCTGCCCAGCTGGCTCTCCCTTCTTCCGGCTCTCCAGACCCTCTATGTCGATGGTAATCCCTTCCAGGGCCCATGGAAGGCGCTGGTTGAACCCCTACTGGCCAAAATTCCGACCACTCCGATCTACCCTCTGTCCACTCCCATGTTCCCCCTTCACTCCGCCTCCTCTGGGGACACTGAGACAGACGACGACCTGTCAGAACCTCCTAGCTCAGGGCCCGCTGGGCGGTTCACTGTGCCCCATGCTGAAGAGGAGGATCACACGATCACCCCCGATCGGCCTCTGACTTCCGCTAAAACACGTGGGCTGACGCGGACGCGAACAACACCCAACCGACCAACTCATACCCCATTGCATGTCGAGTCCCATGCCCCCACCGAGGACCCGGAGGACGCGGGCTATTTTGGCGACCACGAAGTCCGCAGGATGAAGAGTGCAGGGGATCTCCGCCTCAATCGCGGTGGAGAGACGTCTGCTCGGCCTGGGCTCTCGAATTACTCTTCATCGCACTCCAGCTCGAACCTCCTCGGTAAGAGCCCCGCGAGACCTCCTATTTCAAAGTTCAATAGCGTCGGTGCGTCGTCAGCGCTCAACGGTGGTCTGTCACGCGTCCCTGCAAGCGCGCGACTTCCCCTCACCAACTCGCTGTGGGGATAACATGGGAGACGACGCGGACAACGACCCTGCCTCCAACCGAGTGTCGTTTGCCGCATCCTCCAGCCCGTCGCCACCACGAGCGATGCCCTTTGACGGCGGAAGGACGATCCGCGCTCCTTCCGGCTCCGGCAAAGAGAAGAACAGCCGTTGGGGATTCCTGAAAAAGATGTCCATGGGAAAAATAAAGCCCGACGCGCCGGTTCCGCGACCACAGCCGCGCCCGGCAATGATCCCTCGGTCTACCGCACCGTCTATATTCCCCGGGTTGTCGCCGTCCCCCTCACCTGATCGTCGCGACCGAAGTGCAAGTGCGCCCCTCACCCCTCAAATCAACATGCGTATCTCGACATCAGGCACGCTCGACGCATTTACCCCGACTCTGATCCAGACCCTCTCCCCTGCCCAAGAAGAGGAAACCCAGCCGATCCCTTTGCCTAATAATTTGCTCGCCCCCCTACCACGACAACCCGCACAGCCAAGCGCCGCAGCTTCCTGCCCATCGACGCGCCGCTGTCACTCAATATCCCGATCCCTGAAGCCTCGACGTTTGTGCCGGGGCTCACTGCCACGAACGACACGGATGGGTTTGACGCGGCGCATAGCCCAATCGTGGAGAGCTACCGGCGACGGGAGGAGGAGCGCGCGCGGGAGGCGTATCAGCGTGCCCTGCGATCCGTAATGGCGTACCTGAAGGACATGAACGACCTCGGGCTGTCGCAGCAGGCGAATGCGATGGGGATGTACGGCGCTGGCGGAGATGAAGTGCTCATGTCGCGCTCGCGGCGGCCAACAGGCGTGGGGCTCGACCGCGAGGTGTCTGTGTCATCGAACGGGTCGACTCTGTCGTCGGCAGATTCGAACAGTCAGCTGAGGTCGCTGGACTCGTTAACGGGAACCCGGACTGGGAGCTCGACGCAGACGAACAGCGTCGCTACGACGGATAGTAGTGGGTCGAACGACGAGCGAAAATTCAAGGACGACAAGGGCAAGCGTGCCATGGTCGTGCGCGAGATTGTCGTGTAAGTGCCAGCCGATGCTATGTACTATGGCCGTGCTGATTTCTTTTTAGGACTGAGCGGACGTACGTGCAGGGTTTGCAGGAACTAATGGATATTTATATCAAGCCTGGCACGGCCCCCGTCAATGTGCTTGGCGGATCAAGTAGGGAGACTGTGGTCCCTGCTCCCGAGCGCAAGATCGTCTTTGGAGGCATCGACGCCCTGTTTTCCTTCCACAAGGACAGCTTTCTTCCTGCGCTGGAGGTTGCGGCTGCACCGTTGATGAAGCCGAGCGCTGAGCTGTTGGAAGCGGATGCCGACGGACAGCTCTCACTGAATGTGGCGAAAGCTATTGGCAACATGTTCCTCAAACACGCCGCCTTTATGAAGATGTATTCAAGTTACATCAAGTGAGTCGGAGCGCCACTGTTCTAACTCTTTTTGGGACTCACCACTGATGCAGTAATTTTGACAACGCCGTCCAACGTGTCAAGAACTGGACAGCCACGGCCTCGCCAAGTACTACACCTAACCTGCCTGGCAACGCCTCCACCGCGCAGCTTGTCGGCCTTGGGTTGTCCTTGTCTGCCATTTCGAGTCCCCATGTGTCTGCGGACGCCAGCTCGGCGACAGGTGTCCCCCCTCTTTCGACGAGCCAGCGGAAGCGGTTACGGACCTATCTGAAACGGTGGTCGACTTAGTCCTCGACATTCACAGCTGAATCTGGAAGGGTACCTGCTACTTCCGGTTCAGCGGATACCCCGATATCGGCTGCTGGTATGTTTTTCAATGCTCTTCTCTTGGGTTAGAGCTGACATTTGGTTGAAGTTGGAGGAGCTGCTGAGGAGTACGCCACCCACGTACGAGTACATGGACGATTCCGCTGGACCGCTCCCTCGCGGAAATATCATTGCTGGCCAATAATATGAATGAGGGGAAGCGTGAATCGGAATCTCGTCGGAAGCTGGTGCAGTGGCAGGCTCGAATACGAGGCAAATTCCCTAGTCCTCTTGTCCAGCCCCATCGGTAGGTTTTGTTCAACTTCGTTGTTGAACGCTGATTGACGCCGAATATAGACGCCTCATCATGGACGGCCAGCTGCTGCTGACGCGGGTTGTGCGGAAGGCGATGGTCTCGTTTGAAGCTTCAATGCCCAGGGCGACGCCTCCACTGTCCAGGTGGACTGTCTCGCGCCAGAGTTGACGCCACGTCCACTTGTCGGCATTTTATGCAACGACCTGCTGGTGCTGTGTCGAGATCCGTCGGAGGGTCATGACCCAACGTGCCACGTTGATCTCTGGGCTGTGCTAAGAATGCAGACCCCTCCCTCAGCCAGCGAGCATTGTCCATGGGAACGGTACGCCTCTCGCTCCGCGGTCTCCTTAAATAACTGCTGGGCTAAATCGGCTCCGTAGCTCTGCGCCTCGTTGACCAACAAGGCTATACTGTACTTTGACGCTCCATCTCCGTCCGACGCGTTGAATTGGTACCGAGGTGAGTTTTAACGATTGCAAGCTGGGTTCCCGGTGCTAACCCAAGAGCGATTAGCGATCAACCTCCATATCCCCAAGACATAGATGCAGCAGCTGCTGCCACCGCTCCATCTGCTTTCCCACTACTTGCATCCGCATCCGCTCTTAACTGTCCCTGCGAATCTAGTTTTCTTCAACTTTTCTCTCTGTTCTTCAGTGACACCACTCTCACTCATTGATCACAATTAACGGCTATTTAAAAGAAACTGTGTTGGTTGGGTTTATATGTGCACAAGCTGACATTTTGTAACTGCTTTTGCTTGGGCGTTCCCTGGCCTTCTTTCATCCATCCTCAAACGTAATGTGATACCCACAAGTAATCAATGAAGATCATGAAGTCGTAACGTAAAAAAACATTACAAGACAATTAGTAGACTATCTATTTCATCATCAATAAACAATTTTCCAGAGGTTCCCAATCCACTGGAACAAGGGGGCGGAAATTTCACCGCACCATTCTGAGGGCGCGGTGCAAGCCCAGACGTCACAGCTGGCTCTATGACCTCGATCTCACATGTAGCAACGCGCTGGGCCAAAGAGGGTGCGCGGTTGGGTCGGGCTCTCGCATCTGACGTGCTTTCGGAAGCATCCTCTTGCCGTTTTCGCTTTCCTGGCGATCGAACGGCGGGCTTATCGGACAGCGGTGGTTGGAGTCTACTCGGTCCGTCTGATGAGGTCGTGGAGAGGGTGCCAGCCTCGTGTGCAAAGTCCGCGGACCTTGATGACGGGAAGGAACAAGGATATCGATGCTTTTGGTTTCGACGGAGGGGCCATGTCCAGAGGTTAAGGGGAGGGGCTGTGACAGGAAACGGGACAGCAGGCTCCATCGGCAGCCCTGCTGCTGTCGAAGTAGCGGTGCGGATCCGCTTTGGAGATTCTTGGCTGACATCCACGTCACCTTTCCGCTTGAGTCCTCGCGGTCCACGAGTATTTGGATACAGCACTGTCGCACCAAACCCTCCTCGCCCCGAGGTTGCACGGCAGGCTGTGGGGCGGCCACGGCGGTTGGAGGGCTGAAGTGAGGCGGAGGTTTCAGCTGTGGTGTCATATTTCCATCGGGTCCCACTTCCTTCTCGAGCTTCTCGATGATGGACAGAAAATGCTCGACTGCGCTCTCAACCTCTTCAGCGCTTTGCCCGGGAATGACAAAGCGCATTGGATTCACTGGCGCGCCTATCCACTCGAGATTCCACTCCCTGGTATCAACGGGCGGATCGAGCTTGTCCTCTTCAATAGCTTCTTCTAGCGCGGCGCCTTTGGGTGTCCTTTGGAGTCTGCGTGCCAGCCGTGCGCGTCTCATGAGCTTTTGGTCCTCCCATGCTCTGGCCCCCTCGTAATCGAGCTTGAATTTCACCTTTCTCATCTCCATCCGCAGATCGTCCGGTGTCGCCGCTGAAAGTTGGACGGCTTCGTTGGGAACTAGCGCCCGGCTGGCCTGGAAATCTATGATGGTCACTTTCGCGTCCCACCGATGAGCATGTGGCGGAGTTCGAC
>JARJCX010000582.1:0-41961 GCA_029282285.1 Mycena rebaudengoi
GCTCAAGGAAATTTTGGCGAATGTTCGTCACTTTCCCAGGATCAACGTAACCCCTGCTTGTCGGCACATCACAGAATCACGGTGTGCCGAGCTCGGCCGGTTAGGTTCCTGTCAGCTGGTTAGAGTTTAGAAGTTAGCTTACTGGTTTGGCGGTGTTGGTGGTTTGGGTTAGGTGGTTCGTTAGTGGTTCGGGTTAGTGGTTTGGTTTTGGTTAGTGGTTAGGGTTAGTGGTTAGTGTTAGGGTAAGGTATATGGATGAAAAAACACGCCCAGGCCTTGTGTGAAGCAACAGTGATGGCCGATGTTCCGGGTACTTGAACGTGCCGAGTTGAAACTACGAGCTTTCACAGAAACCAGCCAATGTGACAAACTTTCACACATTTCCATCAAAGTCACGAACTTTCGCGGTCCTAAACGAAGTAACGAAGTGACGAAGGTGGGTACGACCCCGAGGCGACTAGAAACAGCTCTGAGCTCGCGATCTGCACAAGATGAGGCACCGCTGATCAGAATCGTCGCGGGCCGAGGTACATAGTATAACATGGCACGGTCCGAATTCGGCTTCCAAGGATAAAACCTAAAATCCTAAAGGCCTGTTTCATATCTGGCAACATCCGCGCCAGGCTGAGATTTTTTTTCCGACGTGGTCTGTGGCCAAAATGCGGTTCAAAATTCAACTTCAAATCATTTCTTTCACAAAGTCGTCCTGGCATTGAGTCAGAAAAGACATCTTTGTAATCAGCGTGCTGACGCGGAAGTCTCGCGCGCGGCGCAGTCCTAGAAGACCGCATTGGCTGCTCAGGCTGTCCCCGCTTCCTGCCATTGTGGTGAGCTCCCATCCACAGTGGACTTGGACCACGCCCGGAAGTACCTTACATAATCTATTACATATGCCTTCCGACTCAACCTTCGCTTCACTCCCACTGCGTGAAATGCGATACCCGGGTGTATCTTTCGAGCGCTTTAAGCGGGATTTGAGCAATGATCTTTTCTCAATTCTCAGGCATTTTGCTCAGTAAAGCTACCGGGATTGACCAAAGCCTTGGTCAGTACATCCTCTTAAAGCTACTAGAGCTACAGAAAAATTTGATGTGTTCAAGTGCCGCTAAGGAACGCTGCACGGGACTCTTTTGCTTGCCACTGGGCCCACTGCCGTGATGCAGCCGCCCGCCGCAGAGGGGTGCTGGCGCCTTCGGCGTCGATGGAACTGGATTACATCTTCATATTTTCTGCGATTATCAGTCGGGCACAGGTCAGCAAGAGGTTTGACGCTTTACAGAGAGCCTCACTGACACACCACATCTAGGTTGTCTGTAGGACGAGCGAGGGGGGATGTTTCAAAAGTGGAACAGTTGTACGACGACGCCCACGCGGAGCAGCTAGATACCTTCGATCACAAGCAGCCTCACAGAAATGGCCAATCTGGAAATTTTAGAGGCAGATGAAGAAGGTTCCGTTCTCGTTCCATACACAGCGCACAGAGCTCACTATGTGCAGGCTATATCAAAAGCTACATTGTTGCACCTGACCACCATCTTTGGCATTGCGACGGGAAAGTTCGTTCAGATGGGACTCAGAACAGTCATTCGATGGCGCTGCCATTCATGATCATGTCGGAAAAAAGCCATTCAGCTTGCAACGGCATGGTTCAGCATGTACCTTGGGACGGCTTCGGAGTGCTTCCAAGGCATGGCGGGGGGAACCTTGGAACCAGTCTCAAGCTGTCTGAAGGCTTGGTGTGAGTTACAAGCTGTCCTAAGCTGTCCCAAGGTACACATATATTTTTGAGGGTCAGAAAAATATTTTAGGTCATGCCTCAGAGGAGTGATTTTGACTTAATACATGCTTGTGCTGGGTTGTATTTTTTCAACCAGCCTTGTTCTCGAAATCTAACAGCTGTGGAGCCCGTGTGGAAAAGCCTTAGCAGAGCCCCACCCGGGACGCCGACCAAGGTACATAACTCTGTTGATGACCTCTGAATCTTTTCCTATTCATGTATGCGTTGGACACACTCCTTAAGATTCACACCGCCAAATGCAAGATTCCAGGAGCTCTGAAAATGTAACCTAAATTTATAATTTCAGAAATCACATTAAGTACACCTTAAAATGTACCATAAATAATTTTTTCAGGACATCTGAAATTGAAGCTGAATACACTAGATTAAGTCACAATTTCATGGAGGTCTGAATCTTCAAATTTAAGTAGCAATTTCTCAATGACTGAATTTGCACCTTAAATTATATGTTTCAGTTGTAAATTCATCATGTCTGAAATTAACAGTTGAAGTATGCCTGAAACTGAGACTGAAACTACCAGCTTCCACAGTCACCTGTAAGCTGTTCCTGAAACTGCCAGTTTCAGGAGCGCCGAAACCAGTGCCAAAAACAATAATTTCGGGCAATGCTTCGGTGCACCTGAAACAATAAGATTCGGGAACAAATTCAGCCAGTCCCAAATCTGTGTCCAAAACTCATGGTTTTGGAACACCTGAAATTCATCTGCAGATGAGTGGTAGCTCTTATGGATCACATCATTAGCCTGCAATTTTTGGACAAGGTTATATTGTTGGCACAATATTACACCGGTGCTATGTTTTTAGCTATGTTTTTTAATAAAATTCTGCATTGAACCCTGGTTAACAATGTGGTCCGTAAGCGCTGTCGCTGATCTACCACTGATCCGCAGATGAATTTCAGGTGTCCTGAAACCATGAGTTTCAGACGCAGATTCGGGACCGGCCGAAATTGTTCCTGAATCTTATTGTTTTGGGCACACTGAAGCATCACCCGAAATTATTGTTTTCAGCGTCGGTTTCGGTGCTCCTGAAACTGATAGTTTCGGGAACAGTTTAGAGGTGACTGAAACTGGTAGTTTTAGTCTCAGTTTCAGGCATACTTGAATTGTTAATTTCAGACATGATGAATTTACAACTGAAACATATAATTTAAGGTGCAAATTCAGTTGTTGAGAAATTGCTACTTAAATTTGAAGATTCAGACCTCCTGAAATTGTGCCTTAATCTAGTGTATTCAGCTTCAATTTCAGATGTCCTGAAAAAAAATATTTAAGGTACATTTTAAGGCATACTTAATGTGGTTTCTGAAATTATAAATTTAGGTTAAATTTTCAGAGCTCCTGAAATCTTGCATTTGGCGGTGTGTGATTAGTTGTACGCTTTCTAAACATAATAACTTACTACGAGTCATTACTTACTTGTTTACTCACTGACTGAAGAACGAACTACTACAATGACTGTGACTGTAAAGAGCGCCCCTCTTCGTGGAGAAGAACGGGAGCGCACAAATTTTGTGACTTTTCGGAGACTCATCTCAGAACGCGTTAGAAGCATGGACGTGGCTTGGGAGCGCTTGCGTGATTCCGAACTGTGCGTTGGAAGCCAGCTAAAACCATTTGGGCATGGAACGGCTTGGAACGCGTTCAGCGCCGTTTAAAGCCGAATGGGATTTTTCCGACAGTCAGTTTCACCCTTGCGTTGGGAGAGGACGGGACGATCGGCGATGGGAAAATGTGTAGCCGTGCGTAGAAATTCATGAACGTAAGTGAGTACTTCACGGGTCAAAGCACTCAATGAGCTGTATCACCAGTTGGTGATCTGTATTTGAAGCTACATGATGTTCTCGTGGGAGACCCATCCACCGGCCACGGCCGGGAAGGATTCTACTTTGCCACAAATGGAGAATTCTCCATGTGCGACCTGGCAGGAGAAACTACTGCGGCTTTAGTGGATCTGGGAAGGGTCAAGAGCACATCGCTCGGGGCGTTCACCGAGGAAGAGCTACGAACATACTTTCCAATGACTTTCATTATGCCCATACTACCTCGATCTAAACGGGCTTCAGAATGACGCCGGTCGTTCGCATCTTTGGTTCAAACCCGCGTTGCGTGGCGAATCGTTCTCACTCAGTGGGCTGGAAGCCAGTCAAAACCGAGAAAGATTTTATGGCCAGCGTCAAACCTGAGGCTGAGGCCCTGTTGCGCAAAATGGACACATAACTTTTCGGCGTGCCAAAATGGCGTGGCCCAGCACCAATTGGCCGTCTTTGGCATAGGCGTTGGGTGTTTGCTGGAACATGCCGATTTGCTCACGCCCATTGAAGCACACGCCGTTCTGTCGGCTTGCCATATAATTTTGTACACATCATAGAAATCACGGTACTGCCTGTACCGCACCGGAAGGACACTTCAACTAAGTCTCTGGACCTGCTACGTGAAGATTTCAGTTCGTCTGCCATTACTTTGATGAAAAGTTATATATTTGTTCCCCAGTTCAACGAGATTTTCACTGCCAAATATGCCTCAAACCGTTGGTTTGCGTGGGTTAATATGTATCAGGCCAATCCCAAAATTATGAGACAAAGCCGGGAAGCAAAGAATCCAACGCTATCATCTCGAAAAAATTACATTGTTATGGTCCAAATTGTGAGTGTCTGTTCGAAACTTCCTGTATGGGGTTGAAGGTTTATCTACTGCTTCATGAGAAAGGCACTGTAAAGGCAAATTCAACAGCTACATTTCTTTCCACCGCAGCGCTTCAAACTCAGTTTAAACTCCGCACCCCCTCCCCCCAGATAAAAAACGACAGGACTCGTTAAGTGCAAGGCTATTCGTAATTACTACTAAGCGTTGCAAATTGGCCATATTGTGCCAGGTCCACTATCATTCATTTCGTCGCCCCACCTCGATATTTTCCACCTATCTGGACCCTGTACATCTCCGCAATACATATGCATTTTTCAATTATCCAGCGACCCACCGGGTTATTTACTTCGTGAGTAGATTTTGTCTAGCTAGCTTGAATTTGGATCCCCAAACTGCTGGCTGGTTTGTTCCCCCTTGATTCTGGTTGCGATATGGGGACACGGTGCCCCGTAACCAAATGGAGCTGTGAGCGTTGAGTCGCTACATGTGAATCAATGCACATGGTGCCCAAAATCGAAAAATCTCTCATTTTCCATTACCCAGTGTAATGTTGCCTCCGACACTGGTTCGACATTAGAAGTCGGATTATAAGCAATCGGATAATAAGCTAATAGGACGTTGGATTCGGGAGGAGGGCCGATTCTGATTGTCGTCATCACCTGTTTTGTGAAACGTATCTAAAGGCTATCAAAGCCTCAGGCCCAGAATCCATGTGCATGATCCATCTATGCGTCCATGTGATCAGCCAGCGAGGTACGAGCTGGTACGAGCTTCATCCGTTAAAATGTCCGTCTCGGAGAGACTACGGCCCGGGGGAAACACAGCGCAGATCTACGGTAGGGAAGAAGACTGAGCCTGAGAGCAACATGTTGAAAAGGTGCGACGAGCATTGGACGAGCAATTCATGTCAGAATAACAAAAGACCACAGCAGCCATTCGTTGTACCGCATTCACTTGCGCATTCATCAATGATATCTCTGATGTCCGCCGGACCTCTAGATCTCTTGCCATCTATGTAATTTAAATTACACAGCCCGAGTGCCAAGGCTTTTGCGAATTATATATATACGTTGCAGTCGCGGTGAAAAGCTCATTCCTTTTCGTGGATCACCCTTCACTTTTTTCAACCACCTTCTTCATTGTCTATCATGCTCTTCTCTGCGTCGATCGCATTCACTTTCCTGCTTTCCCTCTCTGCTGTTCAGAGCGCACCTGTACGTGCCATTTTCCTGTGTCTCAAATATGATATAGCTAACAAGTATGATTATCCCACAGCTCTCGCGACGACAAGCAGTTGTCGCCCAGGCATGCTCCGGCCCCAACGGAACTGGGGCGTGTATCTTACTCAAAATTGCGGACCGAGGCCCGGAGTCCTGCACGAATGTCGGACAAGTTAAATCCCTGATTCTGAATCCCGAGAACTCATGCGTCTCATTACCGTGCGTCATTCGAGGTTGAGAACCAGCTTCTCATTAATTAAATCTCTCTGACCCAGGAACCCGGATTGTGACGTGGGCACCGGTGTTGCGAGCGAGCATTTCTCGGACGACAAAGGCGATTTGGAGGATGGTGTACGGAGCCTCAGCTGCAGTTTCACACCAGGGCTGGTCAACGGACTTTTCCCTCAGTAAAGAGGCTACCGGCGCAAGGATGGCATAAGAGAAAGCAGTCAATATGCGTGCTAAATACTGGTGGATTTAGTACTGTTGTGAATGCCCATCTACTTCGAAGAACCCCTGTGCGGCACTTGTGCAGCACCTCCATCCCATTGGTCTGTTATTTCGCTTTGCATCTTCTTGCGTTCCGAAGCATTCCAATGTCCGTGCAGATTAAAGGACGAGTGGCGATCAAGAGCGATCAAGGCGATGATAAATTGGTGAGTGTGCCATCACGGAACCCGATCCGCGGAGCTGATAATTCCGATCAAATGATGACGATCTCGGAAGAGGTTGGGCTCTGTTGACCGCGAACCATGACCACCGCTGTCCTCCGGGACCCTAAACTGCGCGAATATATCGCTGCTTTCCTGCACGACTCTTACGCTGACCTAAAATCCTGGGCTCTCCTCTCCACCTCATTCACCCCTTCTGCGCAGAAACACCAGTTTCACCACATCACCCTCACTAAGAGGCCCAGATGCTTCGCGGCGTGCTACCGCCTATGTGCAGTTCTCAACATCTGGTGCCCCTGGTCCACAACCTGGACGCCATCGTCGATACAGTGGTGCTGATGCAGCTGTCTGGCCTACATTTCCTCAACTTGCAAGAGCTTTTCTTGCAGGGTGATCTTTCATTAGCAGTGGAAGAAAACCCGATCGCTTCTGCATCAGTGCTCATAGCTCTTCCCCGCCTCCGCAGCCTCCGCCTCAAGGATGTCATCTTCTCGGATATGAGCGGCCTGGCCCGTTTATTTGGATCTGCCTCCCCACAATTGGAGTCCCTCAGTTTGCAATACGTCCACTTCGAATCTGCGACTACTTGCGAATACGACGACGCCCATGTAATCCCGCGACGCCCACACATTAAAAGCATCCACCTCGCAAACCCAGCCAGGCAGATGATCGACTGGTTTCTAAGACCACACTGTCCTCTCGATTTTTCTCAATTACATGATACGGACATCGTCGTGTCCGAAATGACCGCCGACAATGTCCAGCTCCTCGAGGGTGTGCGCCTCAGCCTCCAACGGCTCACATTTCAGGCCATCCCACGAGCCCCGCTTGGCGCAGGTGCGTGCATTCGACAAAAGGGACGATACACCCTTAACACTTTCCCGCAGACACACTCTCCACGACACTGGACCTTGGGCGCTTCCCCGCGCTCAAAATTCTCGTCATCGATGCGTCGGACAGAGTGCTCTCGCGCATATTCACGATATTGCGGTCTCTCACGTCAGATAATGGTATCCACGCTCTGACACTCAACGTCTACTCCTTTGACAACAACACGGATCCGCTCAGCCCCCTTACTTCCATACTCTTTCCCGTGCTTCGGTCCCTCAATATTTCGGTTCGCCGACTTAGGCGCCCCCTTGCGCCTGCGGATGAGATGGCTGACACGGTGCGGGGCGTCTTGGCGCCATTCGAGGAGCGAGGTGTGTTGAGCGTAACGATTCTTTGAGTCTTGGGGTATTTGGGAGGCTATTTTCGCATCATAATCGCCGATATTTCTTTGCACTGTCTTTCCAGCACGACTCTTGGTCTCCGCGGTGCATCACGTAACATGGGTGGTGTTCAAGTTCAAATATATTTATTCCCCAGATCTCACACTCACAGTTCGTTGGTTGAAAGTTTCAAAGCACCAATGACTCGCAGATCAATCAATCTAAGATGCATACTCAACGAGGATGACGAGGCGACCAGAAACAGCTCTGAGCTCGCGATCTACGCAAGACGAGGCACCGCTGATCGAAATCGTCACGAGCCGAGGTAGGATAACATGGCACGGTCCGAATTCGGTTTCCAAGGATAAATCCCAAATCTTCAAGACTTGTTTCGGATCTTGCAACATCCGCGCCAGGCTGAGATTTTTTTCCGACGTCGTTTGTGGTCAAAATGCGGTTCAAATTCAACTCCAAATCATTTCTTTCACAAAGTCGGTCCTGACATTGTGTGAGAAAAAGCATCTTCGTAATCTGCGTGCTGACGCGGAAGTCTCGCGCGCGGCACGGTCCTAGAAGACCGCCTCGGCTGTACAGTCTGCCCCTGCTTCCTGCCATTGTCGTGAGCTCCCTTCCAATATAAAAGCCGAAGGCTCGCCAAGTTGATTTCATCTTAACCCCACCTTCTATATTTTCATCGTTAACTAATTTCGTCCGATAAACCACCTCAGCCTTCAAACCCAAATGCGAATGCAGACATTCCTGCGTGTTGCCACTCTCTGGGCCGGACTGTCTATCGCGATCGCGCAATCATCGTCCTCGCGTGCGCCCATAATCGATCTGGGCTACGCACGGTACCAGGGAGCGGTGGACACATCCACCAACATTACTTCGTTTTTGGGCATCCGGTTTGCAGCAGCGCCAACAGGTACATGCGTCTTCTATCTGCATACTCACGCCGACCAAAGTCTGACTTGGACGAAGGGGACTTGCGGTTCAGAGCGCCGCAACCACCCCCTGCCGTTGGCGGAGTGCAACAAGCAACTGTCCAGCCGAACCAATGCTTCCAGGCCGGACTTGGATTAGCCCCGACCTCGCCACTGAGGACCCGTGACGAAATTGAGGTCAATACCTCGGAGGACTGCTTGTTTCTCAGGTACGTACTATGATGAGCGAATCAATTGAACCACCTGGCCGTATCGTACTTATTTAATTTCATCAGTGTTACCTACCCCAGTGATACTCGCGGTGTCCCAGTCGGCCGCCTTCCCGTCATGGTATTTATTCACGGGGGCGGGTGGGTCTCCCTCTTTCCTCCTCCCCATGTCTCTGAATGTCGTGCATAGATATGTTGGGGGCACATCAAGCACGTTTTTGGGATCCGACATTCTTAATCAGAGCAATCGCGGTCTTGTTGTCGTACTTATACAGTATCGTGTGGGCCTGTTCGGTGAGAGAAGGTTGACCCCGGGGTTTCGATGAGTTCTGACTCGAATTTCAGGATTCCTTGCGGGAACAGCGATGAAAAAAAACGGAGCACTTAATATTGGCCTACGTAAAACTCTTCTATTTATATTCGCCATTCCGTTCTGACTTCGCGATGGACGCTAGTTGACCAGGACTTTGCCCTTCGTTGGGTCAACAAATATGTGAGTCGCAATTCACGTCATCTATTGTCCAGTACTCAATGGCGCTCAAGATCTCGAAATTCGGAGGAGATCCAGCCAAAGTCACCATATGGGGTGAATCTGCCGGTGCGACAACGATCCACATGCTCCTTGGTATCGAGGCTATTTATGAAATTAATATCCATACAGGTGCAGGTTCCGTGATACAACATCTCGTCGCGAATGGCGGCCAGACGAAGCCCCAGTTATTCCGAGCCGCAATTACATCTTCCACTTATTTTCCTTCCCAGTACAACTACAGCGACCGGATCCCCGAGGTACGTGATCTATTGAAGTACTGGAATGGTACTCACCCGACGCGGCGCAGCTGTACTACAGCGAAGTACTGGCACAAACCAAGTGCGTAATAGTTATCCTATTCCTGGGATGACAATCCAACAGCACCGAACAGCTGCACTACTTCGAAAAACTCCGTGGCCTGTTTACGATCGGTGAACGCCACAATCTTGCAAACTGCAAACGAGAACATAAACGCAGCCGGCTTTTCCTGGACTGCGTCTTCCGTACCAGTAGTGGACGGAGAGTTCATTCGGGAGCGGCCGACGCTGGCGCTGGCGCAGCGGAAGGTGAACGGGGTGAGTGGCATTCCTCGTCTGATCCATGTAACTTCACGGTGCTGAGAATTACATATTACCTACTGTAGATGGCGCTCATGTCGATTACGAACACCTTCGAAGGGAGCATTTTTGTAGACGGAGAAATCGAGGCCACCAACAACGTTACGAAATATGCGTTGAACCTCTATCCGAAATTCGGGTTCGCGGACGCAGGTAGAGTCGCCGCGTTGTACGCTGGATTGGGCACACCGGTATATCAGTCTTCCCTTGTCCACGGCGACTGTGCGTCCATGATCTGTTGTATCATAAATGGAACTTTCTAATCCAACACCCACTAGCAATATTCATCTGCCCCCCATACTACCTGCTCCGCGCCTTTGCTGGGCGCGCGTTCAAGGTATACTTTTTTGCTCATTCTCGTATATGTTCGTGCTCATTTTCACAACACCGGGCAGGGTCAATTCGCAATCGCACCAGGAACGCACGGCTCTGATTTGCCGTACTACTTCTCCTCCTTCAGGTTCCGCGGTGAGGGCCCGGCCTTCTACAATAATACGCAATTCATCAGCGCGTTCGCGCAGTCCTTCACCTCCTTCGCGATTTCGCTCGATCCCAACGTCGAGATAAATCCTGCCAGCATTACACCCAGGTGGGATATGTATAATGGTCTTGGAAGAGGACCCGAGATGGTGTTCAACAAGACGGAGGGCGATAAGCCGGACGTGCGGCCGGTGAAGACAGACGGGGGGCTGGTGAGGCGCTGCGAGTGCGTTTTGTCTATTTTTCCGCCTGATTAATCTTGTGCGCGATGCTAACGAATTTCCATTGCAGGTTCTGGAACAGCGTTGGGGATCTGACTGCCCAGTAATTTCTGCTTTTGATGGCGCTCCTTATACAGTCAACTTAGTGATTCACTAGTCAGAAACAGTTGTATACAGCCAACTCCCGCTCCTTGAAATATTGATATTCCATTATCTAGTTCAAATTTGACCAACAGCATTCAATAAGCCTCGGCCCTGGCCAACTATACGCGAACTTTGGCTGATGCGCCGCTGAGTTGATGACATCAATACTAATTGATGCGCCATCAGTTAAATCAATTGACCTCTCTGAGTTTCAAAGCATGCAACTGTGCCGTACTAGCTCTCGATATGTAGGGAGGCGGCGTGCAGAAATTATAAATTAAAGGACATGATTTCACCCACTGGAAAACTCATTTCAAATATTTAGCCACTTTTATTAATAACATGCCCGCAGACCAAGCAGGCGCCAGGAAAAAACGAGACAACACTATGAAATATATGTTCGCTTACAACCGCCACATTTGGCACGGCGCTGTTTCAGACCAGGAGTTTTTTTACTTTCTTAGTACGGTTCAGTGATTGGCTCAAGTTGAGCCATGATTTTGAACGGTTTGAAAACGATGGCTCGGTTTAGAAGATCCATCGACGAGGTGTACCTAAGGGCAATCCACTCGACGCCTGACCTGCTTGCAAAATTCCAAGCTATATTCACCACCGCGGCGTTTAGGCGCCTCGGACCTGGAGGCGGTGTTTGATCCCAACAATCGTCGTGGCCACACGTCGTCGCAGCTTACGGAGAACCATGATCAGGTTCATTCTTGTTCAGGTCTGCTCTACATCTCGAGTCTTTCCAGTGGAGCACTGATGCAATACTTCTGTCACAGAATCGGCAAGGAAAAACCCGTCTGTCCAAGTGGTATGTGCCTTATGAAGACGACGAAAAGGTCAGTAGGCGCTCAAGCCAAGTCGCCGTTCTGAGTGAATGTATCTGACCACTGTTAGGTCCGATTACGTGGTGAAGTGCATCGTCTGGTTGCGCCCCGCGACCAGAACTATCAATCCAACTTCGTCGAGGTCTCGTCGCAACCTGTGGGTCTCCGACTCTTAACGCTAACGTATATGAGGTAGTTCCACAACTACAAAATCGTCTACCGGCGATATGCGGGCTTATTCTTTTGTGTGTGCATTGACGCAAACGACAATGAGCTCGCATATCTCGAGGCCATCCACTTCTTCGTCGAAGTATTAGGTCAGTGATATTCCTGTGCTCTGGCCGCCATCTGAGTTCTGCGAACTTGTCCCATAGATACCTTCTTCGATAATGTTGTCGAGCTCGACCTAGTGTTCAACTTCTACAAGGTCTTTCGGCTGTGCTGCGCCGCTTTCGTAATTTCGCTTAATTTTCTTGTCACGCAGGTGTACGCAATTCTGGATGAGATATTCTTGGCAGGCGAAATTGAGGAGACGAGCAAAGACGTTGTTCTTGGCCGGTTAGAGGAGCTCGAAAAGCTCGAGTGAATACAGCGTGATATTCCAGTGAGCTGCAAATAATCTGCAGTTTCACCGCCCCTCTCACATGTCTCTCAAACGCAGCTGTACCCTATTTGTTCTGACTTTGGATTCTTGTAAATTATACCCACCGTGTTTGTACAATGAGATCGACAAATTGTACTTATTTCACCCCATTTGCCACCAAGCGCCGTAACCTACCGTTCCCAATAAATATCGGTGAAGAAGAGTATGTTCTTTGATTCCCAGCGCCGAGGGAAGGCACCCGAGACATCTCTACAATGCCGTAAGTACAGGAAGGATGCCCGTTCAAAAGTTTCTATGAGGGTCCAGGTGCATCAGTGCGTTAGAACTTTGCAAGCACGCTGCCAACTATCTGCGCTCATCGGCGGCCAATAAGTTTGATGCGGCGGAATACTAGTAGTCGAGCCTGAGCCTGAAGGGTGCGGTGGAGACAGCAGTTTCGGTCAGGACTCAGTGAATCGGGAAGTCAGCCGTTTGTTTGCTGATGCGTGCAATGTTTTTTGGAAAAACAAATCATCGCCTGTCCTGTGCCACTCACCATGGTGTTCATACCTCAGGAAATCGTCGATCTCATTATCGCGGATGTCGATTCAAAAGACAGCGATGCTTCCCTCAGGGCTTGTGCACTGACTGCACAGCGATTCCTTGTTCCGAGTCGTCGCCGGTTATTCTGCACGATTAAAATCCCGAAATCACCCGACTTCCGCTGGTGTCGCTGGCTGCGAAACCTCTGCGAAGTTTTTACGGACTCACCTGACGTTTCCACCTATGTCCGCAAGCTTGCTATCACCCTAGTCCCAGAAATGTTGCACGACGAGGACGCAGCTGCGGAGAAATTGGCACTTCTCTTCCGATCTCTTCCCAACCTCGTATCCCTGTTTATCAATGGTTTCGAATTCTCGTGGAGCCGCATGCCGCCATACCTTGTGTCCTCTCTCACAGGTCTCATGTCTTCGCCCGCTCTCCTGTTCCTTGGCTTGAAGAATATTTCCAACGTCCCTTCACATATAATTACCCTCACGGCGTCTGTTTCGACGCTATATTTAAGCCATATCGTCTTGGCGCGGGAAAAAATCACACCGGCAACAACCACTCCTGGGATCATTGAGCACCTTATCTTCCATGCGAAGTCACACAACATACTCAGGGATTCCATGACCCCTGTCTTCGCCCTCCTGTTGAAATCAGGGCACTTAACAGGGCTCATACGCCTCAACCTGTCTCCTGACAAGGATTTTAATTGTGTGACGCTGCTCGCTGCGTGCTCTCAGACCGTCCAACATCTCAATATGGACCTCATCGCACCAGGTAACGAAGAACCACACGTATCTCCCGCATTTTCACCGTGTCTGATCAACTTATTCAGCTCCTCGATTGCCCCACTTTTCGGCCCTGCGAACTCTGACTATCAAGGTTTCACTGTGGCGCACTCGCAACATTCCCGCGGATCTCGTGATTACGCTGCAACAACTGCCCCTTGCCGCGCCTCGACTTGAGGACATCGCTCTGGCATTTGCCCCCGAAAGCGAGCGAGCGAGGCGCAACAGTCCCTGGGTCGCAGGTCCTCAGTGGACGCTTGACCCGAAACTCGAGATGCCACTTCTGCGGGCAGTGCGCTGCAGTATCGTATTCGACACCGAACGCGGTATCAGTGACATCATTACCGGGTTCCGCAACTGCATGAACCATCTAATGCCTGGTCTCCAAACGGCAGGAATTCTTACTTTCACTTGAAACGTGATTGTGAGTCGTTTCGACATTCTTTGAAAGACCTAATTTGAAACTAAGAGCACACAGATGCTTTTGTATATAATTTTGCGGTATCTAGCAAATATCCACATTGTCCATATTCCAGCTGCATCAACAGCCTACTATCATTTCGCATTCTTTCCAACCTCGACCGGTACGATGTATCCAGACACAACCAGCAACTCCTCGCTGTAGCCAGTAAGCGTCAACTCGTGAGTCACTTGGTGGAGGGGATCGCCCTGTTGTACATGTCCACAAGCTCGGGGAATGCTTGCGCTGCGCGCTCGGGGAACGACTCGAGGAAGTTGCGCCACTGGGCCCTGCATTCATCGCAGAGAACGACACCCCCAAAGCGATGAGTGGTTTCTGCACCGTACGATGGGCGGTAGCGACAAGTATCGCAGTGTCCGTCCCCCGCGGTCTCCAGGATCTCGGCTAGACCTGCGAAGAGGAGCTCGTCGCTTCGGGCGAGAACGTCCCTGTAGCGATGGATGCTTTCCACGCTGATGGCCTTCATGTTGTTGGCGTCGATCCGACTCCAAAGCTTGACATTAGCGCGGGCCTTCACGACGACCTGCTCCGTCTCCGGCATGCCGATGGTGAGTCCCTCGTCTACGAATCGGTAGCGGCGCATCAGCATATGGACTGTCCCACCGAACGCCCGACAGAAATTGGGCACGATCGAAGGAACCTTTCCGGGGCCTCCCCACACCGCGTCAAGGGCCCAGAGGACTTCGCGGCACTGACGGAATGCCTTGACACGCATGTCTTCGGGCATGTACGCAAACGTGTTGTGTACCTCGCCCTCAGAGCGGTGCTTGTAAAAGGCTACTGCATCGTACATCGTGATTGCGATCTCGCTGAGTAGCTCAAACTGCTCCTCAGAATACCACACGTCGTCAATATCATTGCATGCCAATGCAGCTGCGATTGTAAACCTCGCCGCCGCATCGCAGTCGCGTAATCGGAAGTAGTTCCTGGGCGACTGGGCCAGAGAATTGACATATCGCCGGAACAATTCGCCTTCGCGTCTCTTGCTCGTCTTGTCGGCCGTCATGAGGAGCGCTGTACGGTACTCGCGCGCCATCTCTTCATGGTGCGCCGTGCCATCGAAGAGGGCATCCAAGCTACCGGATAGAGAGTAGCCTAGGATGGCGTCGCCTGCCATCAAATCCACCAAGCTTCCCTTGAATTCCACCGTAACGGCGATCACGATAAGGCGCACGAAGGCGAGATAGCGGGCCCAGTTCGTGTAGTTGGGGATCACACATCGCGTGTACTCCCAAGCGCAGGTAAATATTTCTGCCTTGACTTCGTCCGCCAGGTTAACACCTTTCAGGTCGTCGGCTATTTCGGGTGGGTAATACCACGTATCGCGCTCACGAGGCACTGGGGGCGGGGCTGCCTTTTCATCTGTGGTAGACTGTCCCATCTTGTTGGAAAGCTAGAGCTTGGGGAGGATTATCTCAGAACACAAGAGGTAGTCTGCGTGTGCGTTCGCAAATAAGCCTTGAATGACCGAATCCAAGTCAAGACTCACCTTCTGTAGGACTCGAAGGGCGACGAGAATGTCTGAAGTTAGAGTATTTCCTAGATGTTTTTATACCATGCCAAAAGTGAACTTGGACTCCGAACGCCGCAGGACTTCAGTGGTTAAAATAAAATGCCGGGTATCCGTGGCCGGCGGGTAATTTAACCCCAAACGCTGAAGCTGCAGCTATTAATACTGCAATAATGCATGGAGTGAATTTGGAGCTGAGATGCCAGAGAAAGAGGCAGTATGTTTATTTGAAGCTCCAAGTAAGAATTACATAAGGCCTTACAATTTCAGCTCGTAGTCGCGAGTAGTAGGCATATATATGAGTCTTGAGATCTCCTTACACTTTAAGTTTCGGCATGGGGCTCATCTGAAATGAGAAATTCAGTGAATGTCAACAGCCTAATTATAATCTTGCTTAGCGCGGCTGGCTCGGACTCTCGGCGGAAACTGAATAGCCGACAAGCACAATTATTATTATTATCAGTCCATGGAGCCAAAACAATCACACTGGAAATGAGGCGGAATCCACTGAGTGGAAAGGAGTGCGAAATGGTAAGTTTAGACCCAGGTATCGGCGGGGCTGAAACCATTAGTTTCGAAAGCTCTGAAACTAAATGTTCGGGCCGAAAGCATACGAGTTTCGGCCGGATGTCCCCGAAACAACAGGATTGAGGTTACCTGAAATGGCAACCAATTGGTTTAGCTGCTTCTGAAACCAATGGTTTCAGTGTTGTTTGAGCACCCAAACTAACCATTTAGCACTCAATTTCAGCTCAAATGATTCTATCAAATTTCCAGTGTGAATAGTGAGCGATTACAACATACATGCAATGATGCGTGCATGTGTAAACAAACAGTTACGTGCTTACTCGAAGACATAAACCCCTCAGCTAGCGGTTTTCAACGGCAGAATATCCCGATTTGCCCGGTACCACCCCAAAGGCGGGGCCGTTCTTCCCGAACATCTTCCACAAGTCGCCCACGAGCAACTCGGGCGTTTCATGTGCGGGAAAGTGACCGCCCTTCGTATGCTCTGCTTCGAAAACGACATTGCCAGTGCGCCGGGGCCAGCTGAAAGAACGTTGGTTGGGACTTTAAGGTAATGTAGACATCATTTGAACTACCTTCTGGGAAAGCCGAATATCTCTTTCGGAAAGAACGAGAATCCCATCGGGATCGTCGGTTGGCCGAAGTGGGGCGAGGGAAGGAGGGCGTCCTCTTTAGTGACTTCGTAGTAAATGCGCAGCGACGCCGCTGGGCCTGCCCGCGAGAACCAGTAGACCGAGATCCACGTAAGAACTTATCAATAAGTTCAGTACACAGTGTAAATTATCTGGAAACAAATGCAGTCGCACCTTCATCGTCGTCCCACGGATACTCATCCGTCCACTTGACTAGCTTCTCATATATCCACGCGAGTATCCCCACCGGCGAGTCTGTGAGCGCGTACCCGACCGTCTGCGGCTGCGTCGACTGTAGCTGGAGGTAGCCCATCCCCGACGCGGCCGTCTCCATGGAGCGTTTCAGGCCGTTTTTTTCCGCCGGCGTCATCCAGAGCAGACTGAGCAGCGCGCGGAACTCTGAAAAAAGGTGCAAGGGATTCAGACTCCACGCGGGAGGTTTTACGCTGTGGGTTTTTTATTCAACCCGCGACATTTTTTAAAATAAATTCTGCACAACGTACACGGCGAAATTGGTATGCCAGGCTTTGCTGTTCTTGCCGCCGTAATCAACAGCGATTTTTCGGGTGATCTATGGGTGTGGGTTTGAGCTGATAGCGGTGGCAAAAAAAGAATCGCTGACTGTTCCGCCCCAGTCTCCGCCTTGCGTCACTGTCCAATGATAAGCGGCCGATGCTAGGATGGATATTGTTACGGACCGTATTCATTGTACCCTAGCGCCAACATTAATTTGTTCCCCACCTGCCGACCTATCAGCTGAAAATTCAGTTGGCTACGAGTCCCATACCTCGGCGTACTGCGGTGTCCGGAAGCCTTTCTTGGAGGGTGCTTCAGAGAACCCGTATCCCGGCAAGCTGAGAGCTACGACGTGAAAGCTGGGGTGGCCGGGCGTGACGGTGGTCAGAAGTGGCATCATCTTGCGCACTTCGATGAAGCTACCAGGCCCTAATAAGATGATTAGATCAGATGTACCCAGTCGCAAATAGCAAGCCTACATCCATGAACAAACAGTAGCGGAATCGCCTCGTCCAGCACGCTTTTTTTGTGTACATAGTGCACGTTCAATGTCCCGAATCCCTCCACCGCAATGTCGCGAGTAAACTGCGGCAATTCCATGTTCAGAGCTGCCTCGTGCTTCCGCCAATCATAGCCAGACTTCCAGCGGTCGACCAATCGGCGGATATCCGTGAGCGGAGCACCATAATCCCAGTCCGCATCCTGCAGTTCATCAGGTAGCTTTGTCAGGTGTAGTTTGCGGCCGAGATTTTCCAGCTGTTCTGAAGAGATGGAGATGCTGAAAGGTGATTCAGCCATACAATTCAGGCAGGAAGTCGGAAGGAAGGAAGATTACACGGCACGTTCCCGCCGGCCCAAGGGGCGACCGCTAAAATCCCCATCAAAATCCATCTCTCGGGGCGGTCGTGAGAATATGGCGGTGTCGGCTAACACTGTCTTATATCTGTAGGGAAGAAAGCTCTTGAAAAAATGGGTGGGGATTGAAATAACCCCCATACCTGATATGCGACTTTTCCTCAACATCTTTGGGCTACATTCATTGCGACCCGGTGGGGTCAACTCTTTGAGCACCACCACATTCCCACGACCACACCGTGGCATGGGAATATTGAGTAACTAGTAACTTTCAGTAAACAAACACAATCAACGGAATCACATCAGTGGCGGAGCCTTGACGATGATCCTTTTCCGTGTATACGCCATGGTTGCGGTAGGTAGGAGGTCCTTCGGTATCCGGTATTGCGAGTGTCTCAGCATGGGAATATATACTTTTCCTTCGCATACCAGGGGGCGACCGGTACCGCTTCAGTGAATTCAGGTGGTACTGTCGTCTACTATTTGGCTTTGATTGGGGGAGCTTGCTCCCCCGATTCTATTAGGCGATCCGATTTGCGTGTCACGTGAAAAACCGCGGTTTGGTTTTGTTTGCATAAGTCACGAGTTGAGTCCCACGATGGCGCTGCCGCGCAGCGGCAGTTCGTTTCGGCCGAAATCCAAGACAGTTCATTTCGGAGATAGATATCAATTTAAAATTAAAAATAGAAAATTAAATCCTCGACGCAAGCACGCAGAATCCGCATTCTTCCTTGCTTCCCCCCCACCATCCTCACTGTAAAGCTTCAGGTATTTGCCCCTCTTTTCAGTTGTATTTTATATTTTATTCCTCCAAACTCACTCTGTTTTAACAGTTTTGATGCACTTGGTGATTGGCCCCTATCTGCTCTTTCTGATCTTATCTCGGATAATGTGCGTGTTTTCTTTAGCCTTCACCTCACTTTTCTAACTTTTTGTAGCTTTGTTGGAATGCATGTCTCCCTTGCCCTTCTTATTTACATTCATAAACTGACTTTAAAATAGGGATCAAACTCCACCTAATACTCCTCAAAGAGCTCGGATTGCATCTCAAAGGAATGAGCGGGATAATCGTGTTCTAGACAGCCCCCAGCGGCATCGTGTGCCTCAGAATCCGCCTCGCATCGCTCCTCCTTTTCAACAGGCTCAGGATGATGTCTTTGGTGGTGGTCCCCTTCCAAACAGACATGGAGCACAGGCCTTTCTAGCAAATTTAAATTTTCAGCATGGAAATGCAGCACCACAATTGACTCCAAATAGTGTGACTTTAGCACAGGAACGTTTAGCTCGGCTGCAGGGCCCCCTAGAATTCAATCCTGCACCTGCACCTGGCGGCAGACGTCGACCTCCCGAGCCTCTACAGCAGCAGCATCAATTTCCGCAGTTCAATCCTGGCAATAGAGTAAATGCTATAGCTGGACCCTCAAATCTGCAGGATCCACAGCCTCCAAATGAACCTCCATTACAGATTCCCCCAGTTCCTCCACCTGCTCTGCCAAACTTCCAGCCTGCACCACAAAACATTCCACCAGCACCACCAAAGGCCAGAGATCCAAAGCCAGGGTTTCCTGATTTACTTTGGTGCACCACCGGCAAGCATTATAGACACCAAACAATGTTTGGACAGAGGCTTACCTGTTCTGAATGTCGAGAAAAAAATCGGAGAAATGCTCAAACTGCAGCTGTGAGGCTTGCAGAGGAACAAAGACAGGTGCAACTGGCACAGCAGATTCCACCAGATGATGAAATTCCTGGACCCAATGAACCCCCCAATCCACCATTAATACCACCAGTTCCACGACCACCTATTGATCCTA
Source organism: Mycena rebaudengoi (assembly GCA_029282285.1). Classification (NCBI taxonomy): domain Eukaryota; kingdom Fungi; phylum Basidiomycota; class Agaricomycetes; order Agaricales; family Mycenaceae; genus Mycena; species Mycena rebaudengoi. The sequence goes on from JARJCX010000582.1 coordinate 19,779, forward strand.
TGGCCCAGCCTGCGGTTTCAGCTGCTGACAAATTCTTGATGGATCGTGTGAGACAGGAGTGGATGAAAATTGAGATGCAGACTTGCAATGCATGCAATGAGCGGTGGTTTGATCTTGATGTCAAAGATGGAAAATGCGACAAATGCCGAAAGAAATCCAAGTTTCAGGCTAGTAATCAAATGGATCCAGGCCCTGTTCCAGATCTGCCGGCTTTAACACAGATTGAAGAAATGATAATTTCTCCGGTGCATGCTCTGGTCTCCCTATATCAGGTCAGAGGCGGGCAGTTCAAGTATTCGGGTCATTGCTGTAATTTTTCCCGTGACACTGCAGTTTTCCAGAACAAAGTACCCCTCCTGCCAGAAGAGTGTGATATCATCATCATGCGTCGGAGTGGTCTTAATCCTGCAACCAATGAGGAGATAGGCCAAAATCCAACTGAGGATACACCACTTTTTACACGAGGTTTCGTACCAAATGTCAGCACCAGACAAACAGAGATGGAACAACTTCATGCAGCTGCATTTCACAACGAAGGTCCAATTATTCTGACCATGCCTGCTGTCCATGGCACTCCTCTCAATGAGCATGCTGGCCATACAATTGCAATTGATGCCTTTCCTTCTTTGTTTCCGACTGGAAAAGCAGATTTCAATGCTCCACGAGACACTGAAGTGACCATGGCCGAATGGGCAGCTCATCTGATGCGGATTAAGGACGGCAGATTTGCATGCCATCCTCGCTTTCGCTATTGGGCTCTGAACACAATTTTACGGCATGATGCTAAAAAAGCTTCAAAGTGGTACACAACTACCCACCGTGAAGATAAAGAGTTAACGGTGGCAGATATACAGCAAATGTTGAGTGATGATGATGCCAAAGGTCTAGCAGATTGTGTTGCACATGCTGCTGTTAGACTCCCAGGCTCACGGCCTTTCTGGCAAAAGTCTCAGCGAGATCTTATTGCACAAATTCGTTCCCCGGAGTGTGGATCCCCTCATCTATTTGTCACCTTTTCTTCTGCGGATGTCCAGTGGCCAGATATGCATCAGCACATGCCCAATTTTGATCCCAATGCTGAAGAAGATGCTCACTCATATCGTGTTCGATTGAAAGATCTCAATGAGAATCCAGCTATTGCTTCTTATTACTTCCAGAAGCGATTTGAAGTGTACTTTGAACATTATATCAAAATCAAGTTCAAGGTCAAGGACTTTTGGTGGCGATATGAATGGCAGCATCGTGGCAGCAGTCATGTCCATGGATTTCTCTGGATAGCAGATGCTCCCTCTATAGACAACCTTGACACTTCAGATCCAATCCAGTTGCAGCAGTTCATTGACTTTTGGGACCAACATGTATCAACCTGGCATCCACAATTGGCCACCCCACCTGCAGCAGTTCATCCTTCTGCCCGTTTGTTTAACACCCTTGAAGACACCAAGCTGGAGCTGGCTCAAATGTTGAACCGCCTCCAGCGTCACACAAAATGCACTGCAGGATATTGTGAACGGAAGAAAAAAGGCACCGGAGAAATATTTTGTCGCTTTGGTTTTCCAAAGGAGTGCCGTGAGGCTTCCGCATATGCAAAAAATGCTGATCGGGAGTTTCCTGAACTTCACACTCGTCGTAATGATGAGCTTTTGAATTCCTATAACCCTGGGATCATCCTATCATGGCGGGCCAACATTGATTTTCGACCAGTGATCAATCGGGAGGCAGTCATAGCTTATGTGGCAAAATATGCTAGCAAAGCAGATAGTCAATCATCAACGTACCAGGAAGTCCTCAGTACTTCTATTTCACGTCTACAGGAAGCAGATGCTGCAGGGATTGCATACCAGAAAATGCTTTCAACTTTTGCAGCTGAGCGCGATGTTTCAGCCCAAGAGACTTGCCATATCTTGCTTGGCTGTCGACTTACACGCAGTTCTCGTCAACCGCCACGCAGTCTTTGTGTTGATCCAGATGGTGAATCTGGTACAGTGGACTTTGAAAACCAAACCATCCAGCGGCTTGGCATAATTGAGAGATATCAAAAGCGCACAGGGGCACCCGAGTTGGACTTGAACAATGTCTCCTTGCTGGAATTTGCCACACACTACAACTGGAACAAAGACAGTGTCTGCACAAAGCGTGGAAAGAATGGTGCATTGGCCTATATTGTCAATGTTTGGCCACGTTACCGACCCAATATTGATAATGAAGAGCTCTATGAGAAGTACTGCTATGCCAGAATGATTCTTCATCATCCTTTTGGAAAGAATCCAGAGGAATTGCTCTGTGGAGCTGATTTACCACCTGATGTCAATGGTCAGCCTGGAAAATCAGCTGGGCAGTCGCATATCGGATTGAATGCCTTGACAAGGGTCATCAACATCCAGATGACACACTTCCCACAATTGCAGAAACTCCAGACGACCCAGAGGACAGCGACTCAGAATCGGTTCATGGTGATGATCCTGATGTGTACAACTACCAAGCAGAATGGATGCAAGAGGCAGGCCGTGCTCCTCATGAATCTGTTGAGTCCAACCTGGGAAATCTCGGAAAACGGGACATGGATCTTGAGTACAACTGGATTGAAAACTCACCAGATCAGGCCACAGTGAAAGCTGCTGCATCCTGGCTAGAGGACTTGGTCAAAGAATCACCCAATGATGAAATTCAGGCTTTGCCCGATCATGACTATAGAAAGCTGAAAGGCGAACAACGAAAAGTCTTTCTTCAGGTTATGGCCTACTTCAAACGGATCAACTCAGATCAAGCTGGCCCAAAACCTCCTCCACTTCGCATTAATATTGATGGCACTGCAGGTACTGGAAAATCGTTCCTTATCTGGTGCATCACTGCTGCACTTAGGGACCTGTTTGAGGTGGATGAGAACAATATTAGTGCAAAAGACCCGACTGTCCGTTTGGCCCCCACAGGGATATCTGCTTTTGGCATACGTGGATGGACTGTGAATTTTGGATTGGGGATTCCAGCCAAAGAGAAAAAGGACTTTACTCAACTGTCTGGTGCTGGTCTCACACGGCTTCAGACTCGGTGGAAGCATGTAAAGCTCCTTATCAAAGACGAGAAATCAATGATAGGGAGAGTTCAGATGGGCCGCTGTGACCGTTGTCTTCGCCAGGCATTCCCAGCTGCAGCAGATGAAATTTTGGGTGGTCTTCCAGCACTTGTGTTCGGCGACTTTTTTCAGCTCCCTCCTATTGGTGACACGCCACTGTACTCAGACAAACCAACAGTGGGAAGACGAGCTGGATTAGCAGCTGAAGGACGTGCAGTCTTTGAATCTTTCACTCAGTCAGTGACCTTGCAAAAGGTCTTTCGCCAACAAGGAGACAACCTGGAACAGGTCCAATTTCGGGATGCGCTTATGAGGCTTAGAGAGTACAAGGCCACAGAGGCTGACCATTCTCTTTTTTCAACACGGTTTTGGGAAAACCTTTCACCTGAAGAACGAACCAGCTTTTCAGACACACTCCATCTGCTTCCTACCAGAGAGGCTGTTGACACTCTTAACACTTTTCGGCTCAGCATGCTTGGAAAGCCTGTTGTTAGATGTCTGGCTAAACACAACAGTCCTGACGCAAAAAAAGGCTCAGATGAGGATGCAGAAGGCTTGCAGAAGGAGATTCTCCTGGCTGAAGGGGCAAAAATCATGATTACTCGCAATGTGTGGACTTCAAAAGGTGCGTCAAGTTTATTCTACTTCTCCAGTTTATTCTCATTGATTTCCTAGGCTTGGTAAATGGCTGTCAGGGAATTGTAAAGAAAATTTGTTACCTCCCTGGATCTGATGTGCGCATCAATCTTCCATCAGTTGTGTTTGTTCAGTGCAACGGATATTCAGGTATTCATTGACTCTCTTATTGTTCGGGGTGATTGCTTAAATGAATTAAACAGGTCCTCTCACACCAGGTTGGGATGGAATTGATCCATCCTGGATTCCAATTGTTCCTGTGACTACAAGATGGGACGACAGAACCGGGAAGTCGCTATCAAGAACACAATTACCACTTACCCTTGCATGGGCTATTACTATTCACAAGAGTCAAGGAATTACTCTTGACGAAGCAACAATTGATATTGGCAACAAGGATTTTTCCTCAGGCCTTTCTTTTGTTGCAATTTCTCGAGTCAAAACATTGCGTGGTATAGCTTTCCGGAAATCCTTTGGGTGGGCTCGGCTGCAAAAACCTGTTACAGAATCAATGAAAATGCTGGAGTATGACACTGCACGTAGGGCTGCACTTGGCTTTGAATTAGATACTTATGGTATGGATCTTAGAGAGTATGTATTTAATGAAAATTAGTCGTAAATATTCACAAAACAAAAACTCTGTATTAGCGAGCTCCCCCTTACATATCCGGGCACCGGAATACAAAACATATTCATTGATGTAATACACGTGAGCGGCAAGTGCCGACAAGGGGCCTGAAAAGCTTCGCTCAACTTCAGGTGCCCGGGGAGCGATGAAGGAGGAGTGTACAAGCTAAAACATATTGCATACAGCCGGTTTTACGCATGTATTTGGATGCATCGTCGCTGAATGGCGAGCTCCCGTACATGAAAGCCAAAGAAGGACAAATAGTAGACGATAATAGACGACAGCACTAGTTGAATTCACCGATAACATTAGTGTGTCGCATACTATCCTTCTCCCACTTTTGCAGGATATCTGATAATTTTGATGGGGACTATGCTCCACAGCCGTTTGCTAGATGACCACTGGAATTCACATGGATCATCCTTACTACATGAACTGCAATCTTCTGGAGTTTCTTAATATTTGAGCTTCAACTGCGCTCGCAGGAACATCGTCGACAAAAACCGGCTTATGTAAGATTTTTGATCGAGAATTTGGCAGGGCGATCATTTCTCAAAAGCAGGATTTGATTTTCTGGTGTCCGGAAATCCTGTTGGAATGCTCTACAAACCTGGGGAAAATATTTCTTATATTAGGCAAGTGTCCGTCTTTTTTCATGGAGGCTTTCAGCTCATATTTCACCGCTATACAAAATATTGCATATAGTAACTCCAAGGATACGAAGATGCGATTGATACGACCAGCTACGCTGTACAAAATAGCTCAGGTAAATGATACTTCGTCGGCTCGATATGGTCTAAATAAAACTAATACTGAGATCATCAAAGCCATGATTCATCACCGCGAGCTCGGTTCTGCTCGGTCATGAAAAACGACCTAGTTCAGGAATTGAGTGTACGTAATGCCGTACGCATAGATACTTCCTGGGACCGGCTCTCCGGAACGGGACCGGCCGTTGTATTACCGAGTCGCTACCTCGATATTTATCAACTACGTTAGTTGATTCTGAACTCCGACGTTCACCGGCGTACATACCCCGCGGCGACGTTTGCCTTCGGCGAAGTTGGGTCAAGCTGGCAGCGGACTTAATATTTTTAAATCCTAAGATTTTGAAATGCCCATCTGCGGAATTGCCGAGTAGTCTGAGAAAAGTAGATAGGTGGGTTTGAGGCAGTTTTATACAGGCTACTTATCATAAGCGCCAATTTTGTGGCCTTAACATCATCATCATCCTGATCCGTCGGATCGTATTATATAGCTCGGATCGGTGGATCGGACACCGAGCGATCGCGAGCTTTTCGCGTCCGTTTCTTTCCGCATATAATAAATGGCGCCTGTGTCAGCAAATAAGACTCGGACTCTTCTCTTCCGCTGCCATGTCCAATGCTGCTAAAAAGACCAAGATTTGCTTGACTGGCGCTACCGGTATATTTGATATACCCCTTATGTCGTTCCCTACTGATATCTGCGGAGGTTATATTGGGGGCACCATCCTTGAGCGCTTCCTAGGGCATCGGAGGGCTGCCACTTTCGAATTCACACTGCTTGTTCGTGACCCCCGGAATGCGCAGAAGTTCAGGAGCCTAGGCTTGGGCCTCAACGTAGTAGTCGGCTCGCTCGCGGACACAGCCTTGCTCGAAGTGCTGTCAAGCGGAGCCGATGTTATTTTCACAACGGTACACGCATACTAGTAAACGCTGCTATTACTTGGACAAATATCTGAATGCCTTGTTCCAGGCAAATTGTGGAAATCTTATCGCCACAAGAGCGATTTTGAGCGGATCAAGGAGAAGATATCAAGCGACAGGGACTCCTCAAATTTTTATTAACACTGTGAGTTAGCTATCAAGTTGATCGCAGTGATTATAACTTCATATATTCTGCGATTATCAGTCGAGTACAGGTCGGCAAGATGTTTGACGCTTTACAGAGAGCACTGACCCGCATATCCATTCTATAGGTTTGCTGTCAGACGACGCGAGGAGTATGTTTGAAGATGAAACAGTGTACGACGACGCCAACGCGGAGCAGCTAGATACCCTCGATCACACCCAGCCTCGCAGAAATGTCGATCTGGAAATTTTAAAGGCAGATGAAAGAGGTTCCGTTCTATTCGTTCCATAGACAGCAGACGGAACTCACTATCCACAGGCTATATCAAAAGCTACATTGTCGCACCTGGCATCGTCTTTGGAATTGCCACGGGAAGGTTCGTTCAGATGGGACTTCAGAACAGTCATTCTATGGCGCTGCCGTCCATGATCAGTGTCAACCTTATGTTGGGAGAGGGCGGGACGATCGGCGATGGCAAAAATGTATGGCCATGCGTAGAGATCCATGAGCGTAAGTGAGTAATTCACGGGTCAAACCACTCAATGAGCCGTATCACCAGTTGGTGATCTGTATCTGAAGCTATATGACGCTCTCGTGGAAGACCAATCCACCGGCCACGGCCGGGAAGGATTCTACTTTGCCGCAAATGGAGAATTCTCCATGTGCGACCTAGCAAGAGAAACTACTGCGGCATTAGTGGATCTGGGAAGAGTCAAGAGCGCACCGCTCAGGGTGTTCACCGAGGAAGAACTAAGAAAATACTTCATGGTGAATTTAATTATGCCCATCTTACCTGGATCTAAACGGGTTTCAGCATGACACCGTTCGCCTCTTTGGTTCAAACTCGCGTTGCTTGGCGAATCATTCTCATTCATTGGGCTGGAAACCGGTTAAAACTGAGAAAGATTTTATGGCCAGCGTGAAACTTGAAGCTGAGGCTCTGTTGCGCAAAATGATGGCTAGTTCGTCATAATTTGTGTCCTGGATGCTTCTTTGCCTCGGAGTCCGAACGTTAACGCGTTAACGGACCTTATCCTCAGAAACTTGAAAGTCGAATATTTAGTAGAAGTTTGATAAATTTATGTGTAACGATTACAGTTGTTTCCGAGAACCTTGAGACTGATCGGAATTTTTTGCCCACATCAAATTTTGATCCAATGCTAAGGATTACTCTTTTTGGACTCGCCAAGCCTAAGCCTAGCTGTCGGCACTCAACTTTTTGAACGGAAATTTGTGGAGGCACCAAATCGCGGTTTTGAATCAGAGGACTTGAAGCTGACGGATTCACAGACAAGGCCTGTGACTTCCATGCCTATTTACTGCTCTATTCGGTGAAACAAAAATTATTGAGGGATAACCATACCCGAAGATGGCGGTTGATCCGAGCCCAAAGAGGAAATCCTTAGCACTGGATCAATTTCTGTGCTGGCAAAAAAAAATGATCAGTCTCAAGGTTTTCGGAAACAGCTGTAATTGCGGGAGCTGAGAATAATGTCGGCGGATGGGAATCAACAATATTGTCACAACGAAGCATCACAGCCACCGACACATCGTCACGTCGTCACAGCGGCGTGCTTCACTTCTTCCGCTCAAGCTCGGACGCTATCAAGGCGATATGCCGAAACCCAGCGGATCGCAGGGTTTCTCTGCAACGAGTATCCAACATGCGACCATTGCTGCTTCCACTTTGAAGCAACTTGGCCAGATATCCAAACTCCCCTACGTCCAAGTATTATCGGGCGTCAGTCTCTTGATTCTCGAAACGGTTCAGGTGCGCGAGCATCCTACATTTTACTACATCATGGTTGAAAATTTGTGCCAGAACGTGAAGAGAAATAAAGATGAATGTTTTGCCATGGTTGGGCAAATCGACGAACTGCTGTGTATTATGATCGATTTGTGCGTGGAGACTGCGGTTTCTCTGCCGCCGCCGATCCTGCACTCCTTGGGCAGCCTCGCAGAAACTCTGCAGAAAATAGAAGCGTACATGCGGGCACAGCAAGACAGGGGTCGCATGATGCGGTTCTTCCGGCAGCAGGAGGACAGTGCGCAACTCGAGGACTGTAAGATGGGCCTGAGACAAGCTCTAGACGTATTCTCTGTGAGCGTGTTCAGCGCATCTGAGCTCCCCAAAATTCAGCATTGTCTAGGTACAATCAAGTCTCTCAAACACGACCCGCCTTGCGGAATCCAGAGTCGACGCAGAACGACGTCACCATCAGTTGCTAGGTCTGCTAGCTGAGAAGAGTTATGAATCTGATGAAACATCGAGTCTTCTATCCTCTGCCTCGACTGTGCGTCGCAAAACAGACGAATACAGGCTTCTTACTGACAGGCTACACAGAGTGTCAGCCAGCTCCGCAGTCTACGGTCTAGGTGCCAAAAAATTGTCTAATGGTAGAGCGAAGCTGATGTAGTGGCTCTAGCTTGAGCTCTCTTTCACTGTTACTACCCGGTGTGCCCCACATATTTCATGGCCGACAATCGGAGCTGGCCGACATCGTCAACATTCTTCTCCAGGACGAAGCTTATGTCGTAATTCTGGGACCCGGCGGGATCGGAAAAACAAGTTTGGCCAGAGCCGCGCTTCACCATGCTGACATCTCTGCGAAATTCCCCCACCGATATTTTTTATCCTGTGAATCCGCAGCAACTGTCGATGACTTGATGGCAACTGTTGCTGCCACTTTGGACCTCGAGCCGTCAAATAAACCGCTTCCTGGCATAATTAAATGCCTCTCGGACAAACAAACCTGTCTCCTCGTGTTCGACAACTTTGAAACTCCGTGGGAACCCACCGAATCGCGAGCCCAAGTTGAGAATTTCTTAGCCCTCCTTGCAGATATTCCCCAACTAGCGCTTCTAGTATGTATTCTCAGTTGCGTACATAGACAATCATTCACATTAACAGATGACGCTACGCGGACAAGAACGTCCTTTCAAAATTCGCTGGACTCGTCCGTTTTTACCCCCATTGAAGCCGCTCGCCGATACTGCCGCATACCAAACCTTTCAGGAGATTGCGGACATCGACGCCGAAGATGAGGTCCATGTTCGTGAACTCCTTGCTCTGGCAGGAAATATGCCCTTGGCTATAACCGTCATGGCCAATGTGGCCGCATACGACGGCTGTGAAGCTATTTTGAGGCGGTGGGAGAGTGAAAATATTTCGCTTCTGTCGGATGGGAACGACAAGGAGACCAATCTGGAAACATCATTGCGTATCTCCTTGTCCAGCCCTCGCATGACATCCTGCCCCGGCGCTCTGGAGCTCCTAAGTCTCCTGTCGCTATTTCCCGACGGTGCCACTGAGGCTGATCTAATAAGCAGCTCTTGCCCAATTCCAGATCTTCCGCGATGCAAGACAACATTACTTAGAACGGCGCTCGCCTATACCGAATCTGACCGACTCAAAATGTTGGCCCCCGTTCGACAATTCATCCGGGTCTCTCATCCACCGTCGACAGAGCTGTTCCAATCTATACGTCGCTACTGGTCAGAACTGCTCCTGCTTTGGACGACCTATGAGATGCCTTCCGGTGCTTTGATTCCGCGACTGTCTAGCAATGTTGGAAATATCGCGAGCGTGCTCACGTATGGCGTAGGGAATGGCGGCCCGAATCTCAAAGAGCTTGTCTACGACATTTTCCATTTCCACTCCTTTGTGGCCCGTATCTACGGATACACGATCCCACTCATGGAGAATATCGGACTACTCATTGACCGAGTCGACGATAATCAGCTGCGGGGATTTTATATTTCGTTCCACTTCACCAATCGAGGCCCAAATATCGAGGCAGTGGATGCGCCAGTCCTCATAGCACAAGGCGTAAAATACTTTCGGCTCGCAGGAGACCTTGTTGGCGAAGGTAGCTGAACTCGGAATGACAGTACTGAATCCCACTTACTCCTTCGTGCAGCTAAATTACACTTCGCAATCATCAATTACTACGAACGCCGAGGCGACATGAAAACTGCCTTGTTGCATGCCGAACTTGGCCTAGCTTTGGCGGAGCAAGCGAACGATAACGTTGGCCGGCATCGCGCGCTCTGCCATATGGCCAGTATCAAGAATGACATGGGCTATTTTCGCGAAGGGCTCGTCTTGGCGCAAAAGGCTCGACACTTCGCTGGAAATTACCAAAAAGAAACCACGGCGATGATGGCCGAGGCGATAGCTTGGGTCGGGCTCGGACACTTCACCCGTGGAATAGATATCTGTCGCCGCGAGCGGCAGATGGTCCAAGCGAGCGGCCTCGCAGGCAGCGCGGACGAGCTCGGTATCCTGGACTTTGAAGCAGACATCCAGCTCGACAAAACGCAATACAGCGAGGCGCGGCAACTCTTCGAGACCATTCTCCAGCTGACGTCAACGGAACGATTTGTACTGTATCACACCTATACGTTGGTGTGCATCGTCTCTCTCGACATGTTGCTCGGCGTGTTCGACGCGCAAGAGGATCCTCCCGCGGACCTCGACACTGCTCGGCGGATCTTTTCCTCTTGGAGCTACTCTCGCGGAATACCAGTGTGTGATCGCATCCTTGCGGATTTCTACGTCCGCAAGGGGCGGACCTCGGAAGCGCGGGAGTTGTACGAGAAATGTGTCGCGGTCGCTCGTGGCACAGACGCCACCGCTATGAGTGCATCCCTGCGCAAATTAGGCGATATCACGCTAGGCTTGGACGATCTGCAGCCCACCACCCGCTGGGCGACGGTGTTCCTTGCCTATGCGAAGTCGACGGGAAATGTGCCGCTCGTAAGTTGGGCATTTCTGGCCCTGGGGAATATTTTTCTCCGTCGATGGGACGACGAGAGCGCCCAAACACTTTTTCGTGTTGCCCTCGACGAGTTTACCCGGATGGATATTCATAGAGGTAAAGGCGAGTGCATGGTGGGTTTGGCTGATATCGCAAAACGGCGTGGGGATCAAGTTCTCCAGATGTCACATCTGGCCGAGGCAGAGCTCATGCTCGAAAAGTCGGGGATGAGGACAACGATTGTGCCGGAAGGAAGTCAAAAATAGTTTTGCAACATGTACGTCGTATGTGAAATTTCTTCGCCGATGCTTATTTTATTCATGCTGTTCTGAAGTCGCTCTTTGTATCTGTTTGTGTGTCTCAACCTGACTGAGGCGGCAGTCACGTGTAGAGTTAGTCAAATCCCGATTATTAATTAAAGAAGGGCCGCGGAAGGCCGCATCTTCTTCGAACTCTTGTGTGAGCCATCATGCATCCGCTCCCACCGCTGTATAGATAAGACCGCAAAATTCTTCTTCGAACTCTCGTGTGAGCCATCCCTGTGTAGATAAGTATGGCACCACGAGAAACGACTATCAGCTTTCCCATCGAGTTGCATGGAGTCCCCACCAGCCTGGCCGCAAGTGAGTACACACTGCTGCTCAGTGCTCACCTTCTGTCCCAATTTCACTTCAATGGCCGCAGATCGCGTTAGACGCCGTCGCAGCACTCAAGGCGCGCATCCCCGAAGCGCTACGTTTGTCCCCCGAATTCCTTGCCAGATATCCTCCTGGATCAGACGTCCGCGCTGCCGCAGCGGAGTGCGGGCTCTTGACGCTTGAAGAACTGGATATCACCGATTTGGACCAGGACGCCACTTCGGTATGTATGTAGTAGATCTCACCGTAATTATATCCCTGATCGGTAGATGCGCTGCTATTTTAGATCCTCGCGCGCATCCAAAGCAAGGAGCTCACAGCGGTGCAAGTGGTGACTGCGTTCGGAAAGCGCGCGGCGATCGCGCATCAGCTGCTTTCCTGCTTGACCGACTTCTTCCTCGATGATGCGCTGGTGACAGCCCAAGAGCTCGACAAATATTACAATGAAACTGGTCGACTCGTCGGTCCCCTTCATGGTATGTGTGTTACCAATTGTAACCGGCTCTGTACATTAATCTTGCGCTTCCAGGGCTTCCCGTCAGCATCAAGGTGAGCCATGGCTCCAATGAGTTCATTAGGCATTCAATCTACGGCTAGGACCACATGAATATCGCAGGACGCAAGTCCACTGCGGGGTTCTCGGGCGACCTGTTGAACGCGCCCGCCGCGAAACATGGACTGCCGGAGCAAATTATGCAAGAAGCGGGTGCAGGTATATTCACCGTCACGCTTCTTTCCTCTATATACATGGTGGCTTACATATTGTTTCGCAGTTTTCTACTGCAAGACGAACCTCCCCCAGGCAATCATGCACCTCGAAGCCCACTCCTTCTGGGGCCAGGTGCTGAACCCGTACAACACCATGCTCACTCCAGGCGGCAGTTCCGGAGGATGCAGCGCCTTGATCGCGTTCGGCGGCTCGCCTCTTAGTATTGGCAGTGATATAGGCGGGAGCCTACGTTCGCCCGCTGCCGCTTGTGGAATCTGGACTTTGAGTTCGTAGATCGACGATTGTGCTCCATTGATTCATAGTATGTTAATTCCCCATCAGAACCCACCACCCTGCGCGTCCCGAAGAGCGGTTCAAACGGCCCCACCCTCGGGATGGACTCAATCGTGCCGACCTTTGGTCCAATGTGTCGGAGGTGATTGATACCCTTTTCTTTTCTTTTCTTTGCGGGCCGCAGGTTGGCTGACAATAACATTGGCTGAACGCAGCCTGCGCGACGTGGACCTGTGGTTTTCCTTAATTATCGGAGCGGAACCGTGGCTGCGTGAGTACAGTCTCGTGCCGATTCCCTGGCGCATTTCCGCGCCGGCGCCTTGGGAAGGCTTAGATGTTAATGGGATGCAAAAGAAGATTCGAGTCGGTGTCATGTGGGACGACGGCGTCCTGCGCCCCTACCCATCCATCCGCCGTGCGCTGCGCGTGCTGGTGGACGCGCTGGAACGCGATAGCTCGTTCGAAGTCGTAGATTACAAGCCATTCAAGCACCTTGAGGCGTCGGAGCTCGCGGTGCGTCTTGAGCTTCTATGTACACCTCCGAGCCAGCTGATAGTCACTAACTTTGTTTAGCACGAGCTCTACTTCCCCGACGGCGGGGCCAGTGTGCGCGAGCGCGCGGCCGTTTCCAGGGAGCCTCTTCTCCCATTGACAGAATGGGCCATAACGCGGCCGATGGTAAAGGACCACACGATTCACGAGCTTTGGGAGGTAACCATATTATATCGATTTCTTGCCGATTCCCAGCTCGATATCTGAGCGTCACCTCTGCAGCTCAATTTAAAACGAGAGGCGTTCCGCGCTGCGTTCCTCGAGCACTACAACGCTCAGAACGTCGACGTCGTACTGTGCCCGGTCGCTCCTGGTCCTGCACCGCCGTTGGGGACGTCTAAATACTGGGGGTAATTAACTGGCATCCTACCTCGTCGGCTGTGCTGAGCGATACTTTTTTTTTTTAGGTACACATCCTTCTGGAACCTTGTCGACTATCCCGCGGCGGTATTTCCGACCGGCCTCTACTGCGACGAGACGGATGCTAAGGACGCGGTGGATGGCGGATCAGATGCGTCCAATGACTCAGCGTCTACTGGCGCGCCACTGTGCCTCCAGCTGATTTCACGGCGCTTTGGGGACGAGGTGGTGGTGCAGGCGTTGAAGGAGATATCCAGGGTGCTGCCTCTGAGCGCGGGGAAATAAATCAAACCGAATGTCATAAATAGCTATTGACAACCTCCCGAGTCTCCAATCCGAGTACCCCATAATCTTCCAATCGGTTTCCAGAAATGTTCATCCCCCACACCACAAAAGAAGAGACTGCGATGACGCGAAAATCTACATTTATGGGGGAGCGAAAAAGATGTAATATTTGTGCGTTCAAGAGCTTCTACCGTGACGGCGCTAATCTGCACATTGACATGCAACACACTAGGACAACGACACTTGGAAATATTCTCAAAAGTTAGATTAAAAATTAAATATAAAAATTGAAATGAGGAGGATGAACGCGAGTGGATGTTACTTTTTACTTCGTTGGCGAAAGTCAGACCGGGCTATTTTCGGAAACGTCAGTGGCTGTGTGTGATGAGATTTGTCAAGCACCTTGCCTCCCGCATTCATGTTAAAATGCCCCTCCCTCCGGAGCTCATCGATGCTGTCGTGGACTACCTCCGAGACGATTATAGCTCCTTGAGCGCATGCTCCCTGGTCTCGACTGCCTTTGTGGATCCCGCTCAGCGCCGCATTTTTCGGTCGCTGTGGTTGCATGCCACTGGATCTCTCAGGCACCCGACATTCCACGCTGCAGCTGCTTCTCTTGCCCAATTTTCGCACCTCAGGTCGTACATTCGCGACTTGACCATTAGTATCGGTGCTTCGGTTGTGGAGTCCGAGCACTCCGCCCTCGAGTCCGTTTTATGCGCAGTGAAAAATGTGGAGCGTCTCATGATATCTTCACGAAGCCCCATGTTCTGGAACAAGCTTTCGCATGGGCTGGAAAGTGCTCTCCATGCTGTAGTCTCGCTCCCATCCCTGCGGGAGCTCTATCTCAGTCGCATCATCGGGATTCCTTCGGATTTTATAATCCGTGCAGCATCCTCTGTTTCTTTCCTTTCGGTTCATCAAATTGCTCTAAATAAAGGGACGGAAACACAGTTTGGCGTCCAAGATGCTCCCAATGTGCAACTCGCCCATTTAGAGATCCGGCATTTTTGGGAGCATGCGAACCATTTCTGCAACCTATTCCTGAAGGCCCCCGTATCGATATCTCGTATGGAACGGCTCACCATTCACATGGACTCGAGAAGTCGCAAATACGACTCGCGTCTCCTCCTTGCTGTCGCCCCAAGCCTACGTACTCTCTCAATTAATACTGGCGGTATGTATTGACCCTCCATTGAACCTCTGTGTGTGCAGCTAAACCGCTTTCAGGACTGCATGACACTGTCGATTTCCCTCATATGCCCCTCGTGTCCACCTTCGAAATAATCGTCTACGTCGATGAGGGCCGCTGCCTACCCGCCAAGTTCCATAGTACATTCACTAAAATCGCCGTTGCATTCCCCGGTATCGAAGTTCTCAAGCTGACCTTCCGTTTCGACCCTGCACACCCTGAGATCCCGTGGCGGCCGGAAGGCACTTTGCCTATACTGGGTGCATCGTTCTCGACTCGCACACAGCTCGTGCATCTCCGGCAGGTGCATTGCAGACTTGTTCCACGGGGTGGGCGGCCTGATAAAGATGCCGCTATACGACATCTCCGCGAGGCGATGAGCCAGTTGATGCCGGGGGTCCCGACTGACATGGTGACCTTCCGCCTCGGCGAATATCAACCATTATTTCTCGAAAGCCTCCCTTTCGTCTATAATGGAGGACAATTTTAGGAAAGACCTTACCAGTTCCATCCATTCCGCCTACGTACCTAGTAACTATGCCACTAGCTTGGTTCCTTCAAAAAATCAATATCCCTCGTGCGCAATACTGTGTGACAGTAAGTAGTCTTTCATCCACAAGCCTGGAACACGCTGAAGTGAAAGGACCATCGAACAGTCGAAATTCAGCGACTGAGAACTATCGTCTATATTCCCTCCGCGTTAACAACGAAAACGCGCAGTTGGTTCTTCATTGCATCATCCACATACGCGTGGAAGCAACCATCCCTTTCCTCGATTAACCTCTATCGAACTTGGCCTTGTATCAGCATTTGACAGGGGCGGCTGGAACATTTATCTGCGTCTGGTTTCCTATATGATCACTCTCCTCGAAGTTACCCCAACTCTGACGACGCAGAGGAACCCGAGGCATTCTGCTGGCTGGTCCAATGCCTCCTGTTCACTACCTGCGATTGGACCGATTCGAGCTCGACTTCCTTCGGACCTGACACGAGGTCGTTCGAGGCTACGAGGTTGAATACACCGGCTGTAATCCAGAAAAACCAATCACGATACTTATCCACATTGAGAAATGGCGGGGTTAATAGTACTTATTGAAATAAAGGTAGCCACGGCCTTTACTCGGGATATGGCAGAAGACCTTCGCAAACGCGCAGGGGATTCATTTAACAACAATGGCCTAAGTACACAAAAGGTAGGAATGTATTGCGTGATTAAAGGTATGAGCGGCGCAGAAAGAATGAATGAAGGTGGCGACGGCGTTCTGTGAAACATCAAGTTGAACGCCATCAATGACAGAGAGCGGGCAGCCTCGAAATTCCAACAGAAAAATCAGAACGCACCCAAAAAAACAGCCCCAAATTCCGTCTTCCAAACCTCTCCCGTGCAGAAATGAAATATTAAATTCCACAAAACAAACAGCAATTTTAAGTGGAAAACTCGAGGCGCGCCGATATAATATCTATATCTAGGCCATAAAAGGCGGAACGCGCAGCAGCACCTCACTAACGTCCTCATATTAACTGAACATATGCTACACCGCCCGTGCGCCCTCTCGTTCCCGCATCGGCCTCCCATCCTCCTCGGGCGCCTCTACCTCCTCCCATTGGTCAATCGCCTCCGCCGGCGGCGCATCGACGTCGGAATCCATACGCAAATGCCCGCGCCGGACAGCGAGGCGTTGGCGCAGGACGCTGATCCCGTAGACAACGAAGAAAACGAGGACCTCGCCCGCGGCGATGAGGACGATGTACACGGCGAGGAAGCCGTGCTGGACTTGCGGGTCGAGGAAGGGGTAGGCTGTGGGGTGGGGATGAGTGAAAAGGACGGAGGGCGGAAGGGATGGATGGGGGACATGGGGACAGGAGAGCGAGACTTGAACGGCGGATGTGGAACAAATGCGGGTGAGACAAAGGTGGGATGGGAAGGAGAGGAGAGGAGATAGAGCTAAAGGAGGAAAATGGAAGGACGCACGGTAGAATCCTTGGGTCGCGTGCGTTATGTACGCGATGCCGAGGTAGGCTGCGAGCATCAGCACGCAGGGGATAACATTAATGAGCGGAGCGGGCGGGGCATTGGTGAGGAAGAGCTCGAAGAGCGCAAAGAGGCTATTCATTGCGTGCATGGAGAGGTTTTCATATGCTAATGGTTGTCTCAGATTGTCTGACGGTGGAGGATATGATATGACACGCACCGCTGAAGCGTTTGCGGAAGACCTCCGGGGAGGCGAGTAGCGCCCAGTAGACGACAGTCACGAGAAATGCTGGTGGTGGCATCGGTTTTGGTCAGGTAATTCAGAATGAAAGAAAAGAAGTGGACGCACGGTAGGTGATTATGGTGGAGTGGAGGAGGACGTGCAAGGCCTGGAGCGCCTTTGGCCATCGCCGGAGCGGATAGGCGTTGTAGCGGGCAAACCATGCCGTCTGCACGGCGGAGGCCCAGAAGTATGCGATGAGGCCGACATACGAGAGCTCCGTAAAGTAGCTAAAAAAACTAATGATGTCGGTGTACGATCAGCGTCCGGACTGATGTACATTTTTAGTGCAAGAAGAGCACGCACCCAGAGCCCTCATGGTTAGAAACAGAGACAGCAAGGACAGTACAGATTGTGCAGAGCGCATAGAGCGCAAAAAGCAGACGGATGCTAGCGAGGACGGGGGCTGAGAAGACCGGCGAGGTTACGAATTTGTGCTGCGGGTCGAACGGGGACCCGGCGCCGACGGTCGACCAGGAGGGAAACGGCTTGTGCCCCATCCCTTTCACAGGTCGCGGTGTGGGGCGGTAAGGAGAATGATTCAGAAAATGGGAAGAGGGTCACAGCTGCCAAGGCGGCCGCATATAGAAGTTTGATCCCGTCCCCGTGGCGATGCATGTCCGGGATCGGCAAAAATAGGAGTCCGGCACTTGGTTGGCTTTTTCGGCTTGAGGGCACTAAAAGCCTGAGCTACAGGTGTCAGAGACGGATTGAACAGTCTTTAAAAGAGCTTCAGGCCTTCCTGGTGAGCTAATTACCGCGATGAGCGGAAGAGTCACCCCGGACTCCGACTTTCCGAGTCTGACTAGAAGTCAATGTCGGTGGGCTGGGCTAAGAAATAAGTTGGTAGGTAGGTAGGTAGATCAAGCGTCAACGTGAGCATCGTCAGTCGCGGGTTAGTGTCAACATTGAACATACCGACGGGCCCATGCGGTCGTCGGTGTCACCTCGCGCCAACGGGCCGACGTCAACGTATCGGATGCCGTACAGGATTTCCTCAATTCGCGTTTGACGCTGAGGGGTGAGTCCAAAAAGGCGGTTCGGAGGATGAACTGCAGCGGCGGCAGTGAAGGCTAAGTCGGGCTATTCGGTGTACTCAACGGGACCTGTCATGAGCTCACATCGACTGGCGGAAAGTTAAAATGAGAGACTGCTGTCACCAGAGCATAAAAGCCCACCAAAGATGAGCTACCCGAGCCATTCCTAGAAATTGATTTCTTGATTCGTTTAGGGCGACTTTGGGAAAGAAATAGGAGATGCACTGCCAGCCTAAATAAATGTTGCACTTATTTCAGCTGGCAGAGCAATTTGAGAAAATGTATCCCAACGACTTGAGTCGACGTGAAAGGGCAGAGGGAGATGAGACCGGCAGGAAAAAAAAAATAGAAACGGCGACAAGAGAGCTTTTCTGAAACATATTGCATGTTCGGAAACAGACTTGAATATATTCATTCCTGCACTATGAGTAGATTCGTGAGGTCAGCAGGCAAATGCATAAATGCATACACACCTTTCGTGGGGCGGGCATGAGTCGGGCGAGTGGGGGAATGCCCTGTTTTAGATCCGGAAGGACAGGATGGAGTGGGTCAGGGGACGTGAGCAGTATTAACGGGGAAAAGACAGGATACGAGCATCGCGAGGATACGGTGGAGAGTGGAAATCCACCTCAGACAGTGCAGACACGAGCCTGAGTGGTCAGGACTACTTGCCCGGAAAAAGAACGGTGGTAATGAAGGAATTTCTTTTCCTTCATTCCACCCGGAAAAAGAAGCCGAAATTAGAGAAATGAAGGAGGGGGAAAGATCATATCAAAGCATGCGTGAAATGCCCAGTGGCTCAGCTGGGAGGCTCCGGACAAGAGTGAATCGGGGTAGTTCGTAATCTGGTGAAAATAACACGCCCCGACCGGCAATGCCACTCCCAGACGCAATTCAAGCAAGTCGTAGATGTGATTCAGAAGGAAGAGTGTGGCAAAATTCAGCCTGCGGCCTGGGTGTCAATTTCACGAGCCATACGTAGCTAGCGAGTCAAGCGAAGTAAATAGATTTACGCGCCTCCCTGATCATGATTTCGCAATGCTACTCACAGACGTGGCCCTTTGCGCCATTGGGGCAATTTGCAGATGGTTCACAAGAGCGAAATAGATAAAGGCAGTGTAAATGTCAGTTTTTGGGAGCGATTCGTACGAAGAGAACAGAGTTACGCGCCAAAATAGGTATACTAAATTCTCATTCTTATTCCTGAATTGATGTTTATATGTGAGTCACAAAGGATCGCAGTGGTAGTTGATAAATCTGATGAAAGGCCCCGCTAAACCGCGCTTGAACCGATTTTGAGAACGCATATGCAAAGTAAAACACTCTGGGATTTGCTGGAGGAGCCCGTTGGATTGGCAGAAAGCGCAGCAAGGTGACGGGAAAGCGCATCGGGACGGCGGCGTAAACGTTAAATGACGGGAGACACGGCTACAATCGTTAGCTTCCCCCAAAAGTCATTGAGGGTTTGAAACGGGCCAAATTACCCAGACCGGGCTTTGCCGTTCAGAATGCCCGTGTTTCTCGGTTTAGAATATACTCATCTCTAACTACTTTTCAATGCATGTTATAGGGAACTTCATTCAATTGCAAAGCAATGCAGCAAAACCCGAAAGTTGCGGTTCCTAATCACCACAGTAATGACAGGAACAATATTGCACGATGCAGTGAGGGTGGCCCTCAAAGATGATCCTGGCACTCCTGCAGATTGACAGAACTATCTTCTCGTTCCGTTCTCAGCAGTGCTGCGGCGGATTGGTGTAAGTTCCGCTCTGAGTGAAGCTGGAATCCTTCTGATGTGATTCCATATCCCTCAGAAGCTCGGGCGCCGTATGTTGTTTGATCATCTCCGGATGGCCGCCACACAGCTCTGGTGTCTTCTACCTTTACTCCCTTGTTAACTGGGGCCAAAATGCCAATGTGTGTAATGGTGGAATGGAAGCCTGAGTTCACCAGCATTCAAGTAGTATTCTCACTTTTCTGTTTGCTACCTGTGAAAGGTATGGTCTATTTTCGGCTGCGGAATATCAACACCCGCACATGCAGCATGATGCTGAGAATGACGTAGAAGGGTATCTGTGGGAGGAACCCATCAAAATATATATAGCAAACGACATTGAAATAGGCAACTCAGACCAAAAAGGCTTGTAATGGACACTCTCAGTTTCTATCTTTCTCATATTTACAAGCGGTACCCCCTCCTGTTGAAAATGCCCACCATGCCTACTGCAGTCAATTTCAAAATCTTATCCAATGTACCATCCTGATCTCGCTCTATGGGCACATTTTCCCCTGAAGTGTATGATGGTAAGTGGATTCTTGACTTCCTATGCCTGCAATTTGACATGTAGTGCAATATAGTTCGGCATATCTGTTGATAACAATCTGAACTGTTGTAAGGTAGCATCCGTAGCATAGATAAGAGTCACTGAGTTTTGGCTCTGCACTCCTTGATCCCCAGCCATGAAAGTCCAACACAACTCGAGAATCTAATCCAGTATACAACAGTGGCAGTTAGCACTGTTGAGGAGATTGCGGGACCATTTCAGATTCCCTTCTTATCCTCGTCACAGTGTTGACTTTGTCAATTCTGAGGTGTGTGGAGGTATGCCTAACCGATGGCTAGTATAAAATACCTTGCTCATGAAGATAAATATAGCTGTCTGGTCCAACAGGAACGAGTGGATGATAATGGTTGAACAAATCCACGAGATCCTGTGGTGCTGTCACAATGTAGGGCCTCATATACCTATTTCTTATATTTCCTTATACTCTTCAACTAACATCTACTTTCTACGCAGTTTGAGTTATTTCACGGCTATTACTTGGGCCGGTCACATGATACTTATGTAATCCCGTAGTTACAACGCATACAGGACAATACAATTATCCTTACTTACTTAACATACCAACGGCCTACATCCATTCTGCAGCCCTCTTAATGGTGCCAGTGTACTAGGCTTGCGGGAGTTCAAGTGTAGTGGTTCTAGCCTTCAGCGAAGCTTCATCAGTACGAACAGAAGCTTATTTGACAGCAGTGGCTGCCAGCAGTAATTATTCTATCTACTGCCATCCACTGCATATCTGCTCTTGATCTATTTCCTGGGACTTCAGAGTCTCTTTAGTGTTCTCCTCGCTCCTGAGCCAGCCTTATCGATTATCAAAGCATCGGAGGATATCCACCTTTGCTTGTGGAGATACACTTCGACACTCATACGAGGATATCCACGTCTGAGGGTATCTTCTTTATCAATAGAGACTGACTCGGGGACTTGGAGCCGCATCCAATCCTCAACACCATTATAACTCACGCGTATTTGCCAGGGTCGTACAACGAGCATCCCCAACTAAATATTTGCAATGCATGCTTCTAGCTCATTACACACAAGCCTGTGCTCCAAGTCAGAAATTAAAGGGTGCTTCCAACAGCACTCTTGTATGACATTGCAAAATTCACTGAGTAAGTTGTCATTGCATTTTTCTGGGTGACATACAGTGAGGCATCATGGCAGAACTTCAGAAGATCTTCACTTTTCTCACAGCACAGCAGAAAATGGGAAAGATCAAGCAGCTGTTCAGCAGTCTGATAATGCC
Organism: Mycena rebaudengoi; assembly: GCA_029282285.1. Taxonomy (NCBI): domain Eukaryota; kingdom Fungi; phylum Basidiomycota; class Agaricomycetes; order Agaricales; family Mycenaceae; genus Mycena; species Mycena rebaudengoi. The sequence goes on from JARJCX010000582.1 coordinate 41,619, forward strand.
AAGAAATTGGAGACATGCAAGCAGGAACTCAATAGGCCATCGGAATATTCGGGGTACATCTGATGGCATTGGATCCTGGGGCATCTGTGATCTCATTACTGAAATTCATCCAGGTCAGGGCTTGGGGCTCAACACTCTCTCAGTTAGGGCATGTGAAAAAGGATGCAGAGCAACAGCATGATGAGCTTATGGCGCTCCTGAATGCTCATCCAGATCTCAGCAGTTCGGATCGCTCCTCTGTTAGCCACAATTGCAAATCCGACTCCAGTTTTCCAGCTCATGCCTTATTTAGGTGATTGGAACTCTTTCAAGTTCCGGAAATAGGTCTGTTATTGGGGGGTGT